>VWPW01020774.1:776929-832257 GCA_013389825.1 Crypturellus undulatus
GGGAGGAAGGGAGGAAGGGAGGAAGGGAGGAAGGGAGGAAGGGAGGAAGGGAGGAAGGGAGGAAGGAAGGAAGGAAGGAAGGAAGGAAGGAAGGAAGGAAGGAAGGAAGGAAGGAAGGAAGGAAGGAAGAAACCTTGTACAAAGTACAATGATCAGTGCTTTGGTAAATTTTTGTATTCAAAAATAGGGTGCCTGGCAAGGGTTTTCTTTTTGGTTGTTGTTGCTGCTTGTTTCTTTCTTTCTTTTTTTTTTTTTTTGCTTGGTAGAGAAGAGCTTTTGATTTATTCTTTGTGCACTTCAGCAAAACACAAGATCTTGTAAGCTTGTTATATTTTCTGTGTCTACAGAAGCAGAGATCACAGAAATATTCTTTATCACCTCTATGCTCCATTTGAAAACTTGATGAGCTATAAAATATCTTTTTTGGTTGTCCTCCACAGATCTTCTTTAGCTGTGTATTTAATTCATAGGCAATGTTTTAAATCCCAGACACTTTCTCTGAAGTAAGAAACCCAAAATGCAACAATCACCATTTTTTTCTGTATATAGCTTTCTTTTTAGCATATGTATCTGAATAAAATGTAGGAGGCAGAAAAGTTGAGTGAGTCATTAATACATCTATTGACTTAACATGCTCAGGTTTCCCATGCTAAATGCAAAAGACAGTTGCTTTATTGTGCTTTTGATGTGCCAAAAGATTTTGATATCTTTCTCATTTTCCTTCAGTCTCAGCTGTAGCAATCAGGATTTTAGTAATGTTCAGGTAATATCCTAATATTTTCAAAAGTAAATGGTGGAAATTTGTTTTTTGTTTTTTTGGGTTTTTTTGTGGGTTTGTGTTTTTATTTTTTTAGTCCCCTTCGAGTGAGTGTGATATGGCTCTATATTTTCACAGCTACATAGTTAGAACTGCTTTTGCTGGATGTCAGAAAGGTAAGGGCAAGTAGATCCTATCTAGATTTATGTAACTCTTCCTTCTGCGTGTGATTTTCTATACTAGTCATATTGGAAACTAAATCGCTTTGGGCCCAAATATTTACCTCTTCTACTTACATCACAACACATAGACCAGTAATCAGTAAAAGTCCTATGGTAAAGAAAAAGGGAAGGTCCTACAAACTATGAGTTGTTGTCTGCACACTGCATCTTCTTATCTTGTGGTCGCTTCTGATCTTCTCTTTTTGATTGCAGCTGCCTTCCCAAGCAGCTCTGTTTCTTTGTGATGCGGGTTAAGCTTCAGGCATTCATCCTGGTTGGTGTCTTCTGCAGGCTGGATGTCAAATATGGGAGAGGATCCTTAGGGTCACTGCACTCCTAGCAGAGTTAGGGTGCCTCAGAAGCACATTTTCAGATATTGGCTGAAAAAGAAGTTAATGTGTAAATTTGTTTTTAGCTCTGTCACTCTTAAAATAACAAGAGCAGAAAAGTGTAGTGAGTGCAGTAATATAAATTTACAAGACACATTTTCGCCAGATCAGTCACAGAATGTTAAGCAAGTTTATTATTTGACATATCTTTATTAAAATGCAAATTCTGGCATTTTCCCAAGCTGGCAAATCCTTTCCACTCAGCAGTGTGAGGCGTTAAAACCCACACAGCTGTATTCAGAGAGAAAGTAATATTGCCAGGGCAATTTGCTAAAAACAGTAAAAAATTCAAACTTGGATAAAGAAAATTTATTAGAAATATTTAAAAGGATGGAATTGAAATCGTGATCTGGCTTTCAGTGTTTTCGTTTTCCTGCCTTTCCTACTCACCGACCAGTATTTTCTTATTTTTATTGTTCAATACCGACCCGCAATTTTTCCAGTCAGATTCCAAAATAAAATGCCTCAGCTAGTGTCCTAAACACTTTTGACAACAGCTTATCAGAACAAGTATTCAAACTTATAAATATTTGAATATGATTTACATAAGTTGGGGGGGGAAAGAAAGTACATCTATCTTGCTACCTTGTGAACTAAGTGAATAAAAAAAAGGGGAAATATATTTCAGTAAAATGAGTGTTCCAGTGAATGGGACTGTGTCTGACTAATGGGGTGGGCATTGAGGTATGCCCAGTGGAAGAGAATAAAGTGTAAGCTATTGAATCAAATTCCCTTTGATCTGTTAATGTATCTCTATCAGCAAGATCCTTTTCTTCTTTTTTTTAATACAAGTGACATAATTCCTTTGGCTTAATAGAGTCTAACATCCAGTTTAATATTTAAAGAAATTATATAACATTAAATAACTGCACAAGTCAGACTGTGGCATCAGCGTGTAAAGTTCTGTGAGTTAGAAGACAAGTACTAAGTCTTGAAGAAATAAAATTATATTTAACACTATAGGAGAAATAGTTAGTCGTCAGGAAGTCTCTATTTTATATAGGTCTGACAAAAGATCTGGAGGGAAGTACATGACTCAGTGTTTCTTAACCTGTGGGTACAGAACAGTAAGGTAAGAGAAAATTAGCCCTTGGTCCTGGAATCTATGTGCTATGATAAGATATGCAGTAGTGCTAACTAATTATAGATAAGATCAGGAGTAGACTGGTTTATATGCACTGCTGTAACTTATACAGAGAAATATAGAGAAATAAAAAAAAAAATCAATGTAATGCTGAAATTAAACTAATGCTTTTCAAATCGTGTATAGCATTTTAGTCAGCATTACTGGTAAGAACACAGACTTTTCAGCTATTCTGTAGCTATGCATTTGTTACAAGGTGTGCTGGATTGTTTAGAAAGATTTTAGAGAGATCTATCATGGCTTTCTTTCAAATTTATTTTAGAGCCAAATAATTTGAGGTTTTACAGTTGTAAAATGGAAACTGCTGGACTCTCTACAAAGTATTTTAGGAGTGGAAGCTATGTGGAAGGACTTGTTTTCCTCAAAAGACCAAAATGTTGGCCATATTTTACTGGGAAAACAACCAAGCAAGATTTTGAAGGAGTTTGAATGAACTGTGATAAAAAAGTAATGTTTTAACTAAATAGATAATATGTAAAAAGGATTACTTTATATCTCTGGTGAATGCTTTTACATTTTCACAGACAAAAAAAATGCAGAATGAGAAAGAGGTTGATTTAAGGATTTAAGCCTTTATTACATCTGGGAGGAATGGGACTTTTACAGTCGTGGAAGGGCTAGATTTTTATAAGAAATGGCTTAATACTGAAGATAAAATAAATCACTGCAATTTCTGTCAGAGGAACAGACAGTTTGCAGACCTCTGCTAATAAGGAAAATAAGCAATTCTTATTCGCCAATCCATATATGGTAATATGCTCCAATCATATCCCATAGGGTAACAAATATTTAACAGACATTACAAGTCTGATCTCATCAGATGATTAGCTGAAACAGAATTCCTTTAAATCTATATGATTTCCTTCTTTTCTGAGGAATTCTCAAATACAAATGGTTTGCAGATATTTCATTAATACTATAATACAAGTTTTATTAATGGCAAATTAATCTTCCTTTCTGTATAAGGTTACATCTGCCATAGATACTGACTGGATTGCTAAAACCACAACGAAAAAGATCTGAAGATCTACTTCTGCAAAATGTTAGGTCTAATCATTATATGAAAGTCTGCAATATACAGTGACCAATCAAGTGTATGAAGTTATTTTGTTACAAAAAGAAATAAGTTACTGCCTAGAGAATGGTTGAGAGAAGCAAAGGAAAAATAATGAGACAGTCTATAAATGGTGCTATTGGTTTGAGATGCTAAGACAATTTAAGCATGATCTTTAAGGCAAAAATAAAAAAATCCTTAGCTATAATTTCAAGTCTTTCTGCATTGGAAGATAAAAACAATCATTTATTTTCATCCAGCCTTTTCAAAACAAGTAAGTTAAAATTGTTGGGATATGAAAAATTTCCCCAGAAAAATAATACCATAGTAGCAGGTAGTTTTAAGGACAGTTCTGTTTAATCCAGCTAGCAGAAGTGCACCGGAAGATGATAAGTATTTAACTTCAGTAGTTAATTTTGTGCAAATATATTACTTCTTAGTAACAATCAGTTACGTTTGAAAAACTAGGATTTTTGTACGACATTTTTTCTGATTTTCCTGCCAGTGTTGACCATTTCCAGAGCAACAGCATGAAGAAAGGAAAACTAATGAACCTGAATGTATTTTTTCCTTCTACGATGCTAGCATTTCAACAGAAATCCTGTAATTAATAAGAAGTTAATAAATCAGAATAAAAAGTAGCTAACAATTAGTGCCTTAAAATAGTTTGGGGGAAAAAACGACATCAAAGCAACAGTGTTTGATATTAGAGAAAACTAGCATCTTAATCCACCTTCTTGAACAGATTCACAGATCCAGTGGCAGTGTCCAGTACTTCAGACTGCTGTTTCCAAGCGTATGTCTCTAAATCATATGCATCTCTCAACAGGACAACAGAATTGAAGACTGATGTGCCCTCATCTCAGCTAGTTGCTTGTGATCTATCAAAAAAAAAAATTCTGTAAACACTCAATTAGCCTAAAGAAGATTCTAAAAAGTTATAAATAGTAATGACTGCATGATCGAATTCTCAATGTTTTAAAAAATTGTATATGTACATTCACACACACTCTTTTACACACCTTTTTTCCCCTCTAGTCCACTTTTTGTAGCCATTAGGATACTTTTAATATTAGATAAGTAACTTGTGAATCTATTATAGTTGGACCTGGTTATTGAAAAGTAGTGGCTCTTTACATGTATTGTTATGTGGCAAGAAAAAACATTTTTGAATGTTGCCGTTTTTTGAAATCTAAGCCTGTGATCTTTTTTTTTCTGTCCCTACTCAGCTCTAGTTCTCTTTTTATCATTATTTTAGTTGGCAATTCAAGGAAAGAAATCATTCCTTAGAATTATTTTTTCCCTTTATCTCAGTTCTAGGAGTAGAAAGAAAATACGAATTCCTGAAGAGCCCCCAATATTCCTAGAAAGCCTCCGTGTTTTCCTGGTATTCCCCCTATTCCCCGCATCTAACTGCTAATATGTGCCCAAGTTCTTACAAATGGTACTCCTCCTTAAGTGCCAGATATGCAGTAATTTTGTTTGGTGCTGATTATGTGTGTTTTTTTAAGTATACAATACAGAATATTATGAACAATGGCAGAAGAAGATTCCACTGTCTATTTTTGTCATCATTCCTGTTTGGAAATCAGCTTTTTTCTTCTTCATTCCCTATAGTCACCCAAGCAGCTATTGCCTATTCTTATGACTCTTCATGCTTTTCTTCTGATTTTTTTTATTACTGATTACATTTTTATTGTATTTTACTTCAAATTATTTATATATTTTTAATTCTTACTTCCTTTTCCTGTTTGTTTGATTGTTTCATGGATATATTGTGCACAAGAATAGAAAAAAATATGCTATCTTCTATTGAAGACATTGTTTTGAGATTTAAAAGGATATTTGCAAATATTTGTCACACGTCACTTTCTACAGCCCAGCAGAAAGTTTGTGCATTGTTATCAGAACGTATGAGACCTGAGAACTGCAGAAAAAGTCAGTAGCAAATAGGGAACATTTTAATGTTTTGGTGCCAACGTGAACATTTCAGCTGTACAGAAAGGCAATGAGCATTATTATGAAGGTTAAATGAGAATAAGGCTTAAAAAAAAAAAAAAAAAAAAAAAAAACTTTCTTAATCAGTATTTTTTTTCCGGATAATAAAAAGAAAGCCAAAGAGATGAAATTGACAAATGTAGCGTATAATGGTCCTTCTTGGTGCAGTACTACGGGGGCCTCATTAGCAGACATTTTAGTACAATCATTTTTACCCTTGTGGCTGTCACTTCAGACTACTCAGAAAAGGTGGCTCTAGGAGCTAATCACAGTGATGCCTTTCTCAATTTTATTTTTCTTGTAAAAATGAGGCACAAGAGAGCTAGTAAGTTCTAATTGAAATCAGAATTATCATTGCCATGGATGCATGCTGTGTCTGGAGGGTATGTTTTTGCCAGCAGAAATTTTACTCTTTCCCCATAACAAGTTTGGGGGAGGTTGCACTTCAATGTAAAAGCACACTTTGCTGTTTTGGACAGCACCATCACTACTTTTACATTTTACTCAGCAAAAGTTAACTTGTCTGTTTATGATTAATATTGCTAAGTATGGTTGGTAGTGGGAGAGACATACTTCAAGGATGAGATGTGCCATTTACATTGCACTTTAAAATTTAAATGGGCTCTCTCTTGCATATAATTCCTTTTCTTTGAGATTTACTCCATTTCTCTTCCAAAAATCATTAGCAGAACTATTTGCCGCTTGCAGTTCAGTTGCCACCCTGAGAGACACTGCAAGATCTCCGCTGCTCAAAAATTCATGTAAGATCACAGAAAAATATTGTAATGGTGTTTTAAGGGGAAAATGGGGGAAAGATTCATTTTATTCAAGTCTAGATAAAATCCATTGTGGATAAGTAGGGATCTTTCTGAAATTCCATCCCCCTAGTCCCATCTCAAGTTTATATGATATTGATGTTGATTTAGTTTATAGTTTTTATGATATTGCTGCTCCAGTTTATATGATATTGCTGCTACAGTAAAGATTCCAACAAAGAAAAAGTGTCTTAAAACAGTTCAGAGCTTCCTCAAAGATGTCTTTTCATTGCTGCTCATGTCCTTTGACAGTCTAGCTTAAAGATCTGATATACCTGCATCTTAAATGGCAGAAGGAAACATCCCATCTTACAATATAAGTGATTGATGAAAACTGAAAAACAAACAAACAAACAAAAAACCCAGAACTTTGAAGAGTTTCAGTGGAATCTAATCTTTTCTCTCTAAAAGAGGATGACCTCTGGGAGAGATGGAAAAGAGCAGAGTTTCTGTGGAAATTTAGGTTATGTAAATTGAGTCCTCTCTTGATTTTTGATCAAAGGATCAACAATTTCTTCTTTTTGATCCTCTTTTTGAAAAAATAGAGCCTAAACCTCAACTACCTTTAACATGTTTTTAAGTTCTGTTTATACAGTCTTACTTGTCTTCTAATGTCTGGATATGCTGTTTAGAAACAACACAGCTTTTATACCATGTTGTTATTCCTTCTGGAGTGAATTGCTAAATGTCACTATTACTAAGCATTTGAAAGTAAACAGAAACCACACAATTGTTCCCACATCTTAGAAACCAGAAAACCTTTTAGTAAGTTAATATACTGTGATTTTCAGATATAAGAGAAAATAAGCTAATATGTCACAGTAGTTGTGTCATTGCTATCAACCAAGTACATACTTTAAAAATATGAAATCATAAGAACTGAATTCCTGACAATATGCCAAGATCAGCAAAAGAAATTCTCATTGTAGGTGGATCTTGCTAAGAATGCCAGTTGAACAGAAAGGGTAAAGCTGTTCATTGATAAAGCTTTATCGGAATTAAAACTAAATGTATGACCTGCTTACTTTATCCATGATCTCCTCTTTGGGCTAAGAAACAACTGAGGCAACAATAAGGAAACAGGTAGCTATAATGGAAACTATTTTTTAGCTTTAACCACAACTGGTGCTATCCCATTCTATTTGTAATACTGACTTCTGTGGACATGAGTGTCAAGAGTTATTAACCCAAGAGGTTATATTGACTAAGGTGAAATTAAAGGCAACAGAAGTACAATAAATCATTATGTTTCATGAAAGTCCAAGGCGGATATCATGAATCATTTTATTTTGTCAGAACTATCTATTTTGTTTGGGGGACGAGAAGGGGAACCATGTCATGGCAATAATTTTATAATGGTTTGCAGGTTTTTATGAGGGTAGGGGAAGGGATTCTAAGACTAATTCCTGTAGAGAGGAAAAGGGCTGCCAGAGCAACTGAGGTAATGAAGATGAGATTGTATATTTAACTTAACTTGACATAACAACTCAGTCTACTTAAGAGAAATCATGTAAATTAAGTGTATGCACAAATTACAGACTTCTTTACAAACCTGCTCTATAGATGTATGACTACTATATATTTTTATGTTTTTTTGAGTTGAACCATTGTGAATGGTACTAGTGGTGTTATCAACTAGACTCTCTTAACAATGCATTGAGGATGTAAAATTCAGTTTTAAAGCACTGTGGAAACGCGAGGAAATGCTTTTATTCCTATTAAATTTAGACAATTTTAGTCACTTTAAGGAGGATTTAAGTAATAGGTAGGAATAGGTAATATAAATGGGCTAGGTTAGTACTTGAGGAGTCAGTAATGAGATGCAGGAGTAAATACTTGATTTCTTGTGTCATTCGCGTAAGAAAAGTATCAGAAAGTGATCCAGAAGGTATGAGAATGGTGTATGTGTTGAGGAAGCCTTGGGCATCATAGAAATAGGTGGAATGGAGATACCAACACAGAAGCCTGCTGATACTTTTTCAGTTATACTGGTGATAATGAGTGCTGCATTGAGTTTCTGGTGTGTTTGTCTGGGTTATGAGTCTAGAAAGCTAAATAGCCTTCAGACCAATTTGGTTCATTTATCTAGCTAATCAATTTTCTGGGTCCTTCACTCAGTGCAAAGAAAGTAGCTTTAATCTTTTTTTTTTTTTTTTTTTTCCCCATTTAAGATCCAAGTTATTGCCACGTAACATGGAACACTCTTACTTTCCTTTCATCTTCTGTTTTTCTATGAAGATGCACATAGTGAAGGATTTATTTGAAGTAGCTCTGCTACAGATAACAAATTAGATTTCTTTCTGTCTGCTATCCTAAATCCTGTTGCCTGTGTCCTACTCTGAACGCATCAATAATTAAGAAGGTAAGTACCACAATATTGGTGAGAAGTGATCACAAAAGGCTTTTAGAGTAAGAAACTACATCATTTACAGATGTAATTCTTCAAAAACAAAACTGTCATCCTCTTGGCTTTTCTTTTACTTTTGGTCCATTATTATTCATTACAGAACAATAGGGAATGCTGAACTGTCATCAACATTGTATTCCTGTATTGAGATATACATATATATATATAAATATAAAGTTGTATTTTCATATAAGTGTCCTGTTAGACATACAAAGAGGAGATATTATGGGTATCATGTTCGAGAAGGTACAGATCTTTGACATGTTGTCATTTCCAAGTTGCCTTTGGTGTCTCTTTACGTGTTTTATTTTTTGCATCAATAATCACTTCTGTAAGTAGAACACACTTAAATGTGAGTTTACATACAAGATTTTAAGGATATTTTCCCCTCTTATAATCGTTTCTCACTAGAAACATATTCATTGAGCAGCTAAGAGTGACTTCCCTTTCTCTTTTTGTTCCTTTAAGGAAAATATTGTTAATAAATCATGGATTTATCACATATCTATGACTATCATGAAAAGCTTGCTAGTTTATAGAAAATCTAATTTGTTTCAGAGAACAAATAAGTTTCAGGAGTCCTTCCTGAACGTTTAGATAAACAACTTTCTATTATAAACCACAGTGTGTAATGTGCATTATTAATGATGCTTTTGCACGGCTGCCTTACTCAAAAAAAAATGAAGGTTCTCAATTGTCAGGAGCACATTCAAAGTAAAGGAAGGGAGGGCAGTAAAGGACAAAGAGTTAGACTGTACACTACATCTCTATATTCTGTTAATGCAGATGTTATAATTCATCTTTCAAGTCAATTACCCTGCTGGTGGCTTATGGGGAAAGCACAGACATTAATATTTCCAATAAACCTGATTGTAGTGAGATGAAATTTGAAACAGTTTTCAAGTGAGAAAGGAAATTAGGTCAGGAGAAATAGCCACCACAAATTAAAAAGCCCACTGATAGCCTCACCATTAGCTTCACTATTTCCATAAACTATTCCAATGGTGTAGAACTAAAGATTAGGTGCTATTTCACTGAACAAGAAGAAAATGTAATAGCTATCTGTATATTTTTTTTCTTTCTTCTCACATACTGCAATTTTATGTTGAAGTAGTATGGATTTTCAAAAGCACTAAATGTTGGGATTTGGTGGCATTCTTTTCTCCTTTTCTTTATGTTCTTAACACTGAAACATTAATTATGTAGAGCACTAATTGTAGGTTTGTCTCATAGTAATTCTGCTATGTCATGTCAGAGGTATCCAGAAAGAACAGATGACCAGGGAAGAGAAGCTTTAACTATATATAAATCAGTGCATACTATAATAATGGTCACTTAATAATCATTTTGTTTTAGTAGATGTGAGGGACATCAGGACATCAGGACATCATTTCTTTCTCTATCAACTCTTCTCCTGCAATATTACAAAGCATCTACCTATAAAATATACAATAATATTTGTGGATGTGTCTATGCGCACTTGTAGTCAATGCATGAGGCCACAAATGATTATTCATGTGCTCAAAAGTCATCTCAAGCTTAGGTCAAGAGATTTATCCTGAACCCATATACTCAAGCATTAACTTTGCCCTCCATGTCACTCCAAGGCGAAGCATTGGTAGAAGCATTGGTAGAAGGTAGAAGCATTTTGTATAGCAAGCAGAAAAAAAATAAAATACCCATTGTTGGACTTCATTAAGACTACATAGGTTTGTAGGAAAATTATGTAGGCAGGAAGACAAGCTGTAGATGTTTCACATTGCTCCTTATTTTCCTGTTTCTTGGATCAATACGTCAGATCCTGACTCTGCACAAGTTGCTAAGAATTTAGAAAACTTTGTAAAAAACCCATGTAAATATGCAATGTAAACAATATACTCCTGCTGAATTCATGTAGATCTCTATACACCGGGGAGATATGAGCTCATGTTGATGGGAATGTTTAGCAGACTCCCAAACACACCAGCTTCAAGCTTCAAAACCTTGAAAATGAAGCTTCAGATTGACATTCATTACCAATGCACATTGCCAGTGTTAGTTCCTAGCCATTAGCAGTCATTCACAGCAAACCTGTCCTAAATCATCTGTGAGTAACATAATACTACTGAATGGATGCCATTTTATTCCATAGCAATATGTCCAGTCCATCACTCTGGCAAGCTCTTTGAGAAAGAAGTCAGAACTAGTCTGTGCTATCTTCTTCCACATTTGTCACCTCTTTCTCATGGTTGGCATTTTATGCTCCTTTATCTCCTCCCCAAAAGTAAACAGTGATCTCAGCTGCACTTTACATCTTATTTTTAGGATCAGGACTTGCTCTGTTTTTGCATATTCTGCAGGATTATTCTGGTTTCTTCAGTCATCTTCTTTTCTCTTGACACGGCAGAAATGTGGAGTTTATCCACTTTCTGATTAGGAGAGGCTGGAGAACGTGCCAAGGTTCTCAAAAGAACTCATGTCAAAATCAGCATGTAACACTACAGTACATGCTGATCTAGAACATAAATGAAATTGTTAGTTTCAAAGTATCCAACCCAAAATTTGAAAGACAGTTACAAAATCAGATTAGAAGAAACTAGAGATATTTGAGACAAGTATTTGGAGTTTTTTGCATTCCAGGCAGAGGCTACTTAACTACTGGATTGTGATAGTCTCCTACTAATTGTAAAGGAACATCTCTCACTTGAGATATTACTCGTTATCAGCCATTCACATTCTTAGAGGTCTTTTTACACCAACTAAATGCCAGAAATACTTAGAACTTTTCCCTGCTATATTTTTTGATATTGTAGACTACTAATTATTTAACCTCTTTGAGCCTCATCCTGCAAGTATATACAATTAAAGCTTAGAATCAAATAATTTAAGAAGAGTACTTTGAGATACCCATATGACTCCTGGAAATTTATGTGGAATGCTGTTGTCGGTGGACTTTTGCAAACATATTATGGAAAGAGGACATACTGAGAAGGGCCTAGAGAATAAGGAAGAGCTATCTACTTTATCAGCTAAGCTATCTGTGTGAAACATACAGTTTAGTAGCTGAGTAAACTCAAAAGCCTCAATAAGTATTATTCCCACAGAACATTTACACTGTAGGGAAATATATAAATATCCATGTATTTTAAAGGGCTGTCAAATAATCAAGTATAGGCTTTATTGGAGTAAAGGCCAAAAGTTTGATCAACCTTAGTAGAATCAAGATTTTGTGCTAGGAGATAATCCCCCATGTTACAAATGACATTTCAATAAGTAAAAAAAAAAATGTCCCCTTCTCAATATCACCAGCAGATAATTGATGCTATTGCTGTTTTCTCAAATCAACTTACTGAGATTATATGTGTTTTGAGCAAATCTTCTGTATAGTCTGTTAGGTATAAAGTGCAAAATTAAAAGGCACAAGAAAGAAAAATATAATAGGATAATAGGAAACATTTAACTTGTGATTTTTTTTAGTTTTAGTGGCATGAAGATTTGGAAAATATATGCTCTTTATTCTCCAAATACAATTCTAATTTTACAGAGAACAAAGTTGATGATTGATTGTTTTCCTTATGCCATGAGGATATCCAGAAAATGTATTCGTTCTAGTTACCTAAAAAATATTTTAGTGAGTAAATGGAACAGAGGAAGTAACGACAATAACATTAATTTGTCTGTGTGAGAAGGGCCATTCCAAATTCCTTTCACTGACAACAAGTTATTTCAACTAATTCCAGGGACAGTGACTCCCATGTAGTTGCTTGTGTGAGATCTGCCTTTTTGTTTTTTGCTTGTTTTAGGAAAAGAGGGTAGTGTCAGGTATGAAAATCCTAAGAATTACGGGAAAATCTTCCTAGTTCAGGTTTAAGCTCATGTTTGGAGAGCCACCTTTACTTTGGTTTAGGAAAATGATTTGATATCAGCATTGAAAAGTATTTGCAGTTAATCTTTGTCTGGAGGCTTGTGGACTGCTGTGAATTTTGAACATTCTTTGGCTAAAAAATTCAGAGCACACATTGCAGCCCTCCCTGCTGTGTTGAAGACCAGCTGGGAAAAAGATACATACTCTGAAGTTAAAATAGTCAGAACAGGTTCCCTACTTGATAACAGCAGAGTGCCGTAGTCAAATACAGCTATTGCAGCGGGATTCTATTGATTTATACTGGACAAAACTGGTGCTTTTTATCAAGCAGTTTTGTGGCTACTCAGCAGTCTGTGTCAAGCCGTAGCCAGAGATTTTCAAGAAGTTCCTGGCATCCAGTGAGACAGAGACAACTGGTTATTATACCAGGCAAATCGCTCAAATCACTTAACAGCATGCCTGCCTCAGTCAGATGGAAAGCACATTCACATTATGCGGATTATACGGCAAACCAGCACAGCAGAAAGATTAGGCCTCGCAATTTTCCAGGTAGTGTTTAAAATCTTTTCCCCAGCTAAAGGATATAGCTGACAGTTCACACTCCAGAGTCAAGTTAATCTGTAACATTATCCGCCCATTTTGCACTGAGCAGTCCCCAAAGCAGTTTGTAATATGCATATGAACTGAACCATTGTTGTGATCAAATTTTAAATACCCTTGTGAAATGGGAAAAAAAGGGAAGATAAAATAAAACCCTGCTGCTCTGGTACCGAAGATTGACAGCAAAAGGAAAAGTATTGCTTCATTGAATACATGGCTCTGGCTACAGTGGCTGCATTAAGTTGCTAGTGGGACTTGCGGTCCCTCCTCTAATGCATGGCTAATAGCTCAGCATTAACTCTGTAGAGTTGGTAGATGAAGCTTTCCTATTTCAGAATATTATGAAATTGCAGTGGTGTGAAATTGGAGTGATAATTATCGTAAATTTGTTTTGGACAAGGATACGTGATTAATATAGCTCATGAATATATTTGTGTGTGGTAGGTGGGTGTCTGACAGTATCTCACCACTGCAGCAGCAACCATATAAAGTAATAACAATCTCTATTACATTTTCTGAATTTGATGGCTTTTAAAACTGTTTTTTATACTGAAGATCGCACATCAGTTTGAAAGCAAGAGGAGAAAAGGGATGCAAGGAAACATTTGGCATTATGGCGAAAGGTGTAAAACAAGATGTCCTTGCTCGTTTTTCTGCTGACGTGATGCTCTTTTCTAGAGTGGTTGACACCATAATTAATTATACCCATTTGTTTCATAGTAGTGAAATGCAGTCATGATTTTACTGTGTACTCAGAGTTGATCTCATTTGTAAAACTATATAATTCACTTTAATAAACTGAACAGTAGCAACATGCCATGAGATTAGTAAAAGCTTCTATACTTTGTGACTATCTTGTTATTTTAGAGAGCTGTTAGTGTTTCTACAATACAATTAAAAAAATCAATATAATTTATATTATTACTCTTAATATGTTAGTTCTCTCCCTAACTTCTTAGCAATTTACTTTTTCTTATCACTGCCTCTTGAATGGCTTATTCTAACAAAAAGAGTCAGTTAGAACCAAATTATTCTTCTCTCTTTTCTCACGTGACTTTAGCAAACTGCCAATATCAAATGCAAGTTTCTTTACACAGCACAAGTAACAGAAAAATATGAAACATATTATCCTCTTCCCCCCTCCCCAGTGTTCATTGGAAGTATTATGAAAAATTATGTCTCTCTTATTTGACAGATGCATTTTAAGAGCATGTTGAAACAATGCTGCAATTTAAGGAAAAAGAACTGATGCAACTTTTGTAGAACCAATACTGATTATGCAGTACTCTGATTTTACAACACTTTCTCTTAAGGCTCTGCTAGAAGGATGAAGACAGTGTAACAATGTAACTCTAATAATGCAAGTACTTCTATAAATACATAAATTTACAGAAGAAAACCTAATAACATTTTTTGGTTTACTACATTTTTTGGTTACTACATGATCTTAGACTTGGTAATCTGAAATATATGATGACATAAACAGGACGTCAGTATCTGTCTGCAAATGAGTTTATGAATATGAATTGTTTCATTCCAAAAGAAGTTCAGAGATAAAAAGTTCTAGGATATGAAATAAATGTATTTTTTATAAATTCTGACCCAAGGATTATTTGCATAGCAATTGGTCACAAAGAGTAATTCATTAATATTCAATGAAGTGTTAATTCGCACAGAGCCTGAAGCAATTGTAAACTTCATTTTGCCTTTAGATGGAAATTTGTTGCACAGCAAATATATAATTGTATTAATCTGTCCCAAAGAGTACTTCAGATAGAAACATGTGTGGTTTTTTCTTTTTTTTTTCTCTTTTTTTGTATATGCAGTAAAGCAACATAAAGTAGGTAAGATGACTTAGAATGAATTTTCTAATATTCTTCTGAAAAATATAGTTTCACATAAACATTTGTTTTCTGTGTTACTTTCTTCTTTGATTGCCAGTGAATGTAAAACATTTTTTTTTTATTTTTAAGCAGATTTCATCTAAATATATTTTGTAAGTGGCACTAGATAAGTGAATCTGAACTTCGAGAAAATACAGATTTCTTGACTTCTCATAGGTTCAGTAAGAAAAATGCAATGTGTAGGAACAATAAGCTAAACTGACTGAAACATGATAGCCGAAAGGTTTTTCCTTTTACCAAGCCACATGATGTGACAACATGCAAACAAAAATAATACAGAACATGTTGTTTATTGAAAATATGTAGAACTTTGCTACTACAGCTGATATTGACGTTTTACAGTCTTCCTGTGCTCTGCAGTTTCTGGATTGTGGAGAGAAAAAGGGAAATTGTAAGAGAGAGCAAAAGGTACATAGACTGCAGAAATGCCCGTATCGCCAAAAACAATTTGAGAGGTCAGCAAGTAAGGATACCTGCAGTTCTCAGCAGGTCTTCCTGGAAGATTACTACCTGCTGTGAAGAAGAAAAGCTTGTATCACTGTAGGAGGACAACATGGAAGTAGGTCAGATGTCCACAGGTGACTGACTGATACAGACAGGTTAATACATGTAACTTGCTCATATATTGATTTCTGTTAGGTCTTCATTGTTATTGTTGTTGTTTTTGTTATTATTAAGTATCTTAATGATGGGCTTCTTGCAGCCTGCCAGGCCTTCTGTCATTTGTCAGTGCTCTTGACAGCAGACTACTTGCAGCATGTTAACCCCTGCTTGTCTTCAATGTGTGTTCTGTTGCTCGACCTTTAGTAGT
Source organism: Crypturellus undulatus (assembly GCA_013389825.1). Classification (NCBI taxonomy): domain Eukaryota; kingdom Metazoa; phylum Chordata; class Aves; order Tinamiformes; family Tinamidae; genus Crypturellus; species Crypturellus undulatus. The sequence goes on from VWPW01020774.1 coordinate 792,874, forward strand.
AAGAGCTGCAGAGTCTCTCTATGTGGAAGGTCTGCTGGAAGAAGCTGTATTTAAAATTGAGGTATGGTATTTCATGATAGAGTAGTTAGTTAAGTGGAGTGATAAATTTGGCAGTGCTTATGAGGTCATAAGGAAAAGTAAGGTTCAAGATTTATTTTCATTATGTGAGAGATCTTACAAAACTAATTTTATTTACTGAATTGTAGCAAAATGCAATTCCTGAACAGCTTGTAAAAGTTTTAGTACTCGGGTTATAATTAACAGGAGTAGCTTATTTAAAGAGATTTCATCAAAAGAAAGCAGGAATTTTTGATATTATGAACAATGGAAACAATGATGGATTTCTTTGTATCCCCAAATGTTTAATAGCATTGAGCTTTTGAGTTTGGGTGGAAAAAGCAAACAAACAAAAAATAAGAAAACATTCTCAGTACAAGTAGAGATAAAAATCATGTTTTCAGAGCCAAAGTATACAGAGAACAATAAGTCTTCACTGTTATCAGCCTTCAAACTTTTATGTTATGTATTCAAGATGGTAGAAGTGCTATTCTGAGCCATTAGTTTGAACTCTCCTGGGCTTACAGTATTTTTATAATCTAAAATCCTATGTTGATTTAGCACATAGGCGAGTTTTGATTTGTCTGATCATATCTAAGAACCATCTGTTTAGGAGATCCGTTGTACAGGTATAGCACCCAAATTTTTGCTTCTGTGAAAAAGTGATTCCATCTGACATCAGTGGAGCTATGCCCATTTATATCAGTAGACTATTCGACCTACAAGATTTATCAGAGAAATATCCTTTATCGCTCAACCTAGAGAATTCTCTTTTCTGTTGATTTTAATTGGATTTCAAATATAGAAGAAGCCTTTTTACAGCTGACCCTTCTATTCTGATATATCCAACTGAAAAAAAAGTAACCCTTTCCTAACAATATGCCATGATTCGAACCTGGCACATAGTAGATAATTTTTCCCATCCTCACAAGGAGAAAAGAAAGAGAAAAAAAGAAAGAAAATAACCTTTCCCAATGACAGATATCTAATTCCTCCCACCCCTAAAAGGAAAAAAGAAAAAGAAAAAAAAAAAGAAATGAATCTTTCCCGGTGTCATTTGTTTACCTATAAATTAGTTGCATAATATTTTCAAACGAGTCTACTCCCTTGCATTTTTTTCCCCTCTCACAACCGAAAATTGTGGCTGGTGAGCACCATCCTTCCCCAGTTTACTTTCCAAATGGGAGACAAGTTAGAGTTGGTAATGCTGCCAGCAACTAAAGCAGGCTGGAGGCGCAGCTTAACCAACTGTCACTAATTGAGGAGAGAAGAATAATGGTTACAAGTAATATTTCCACGGTAATGAGAGCGTTGCGCTGACACTGCTGTGTTGCTCTGTGAGAGACTGAATTGCTGTACAGAGATGGCACTGTGCAGCCCCTACACCCACACAGACTAAATGTCATAGTGTGGCAGACCAGCGGACTTGGCTGAGCACTTCCAGGATGCTGCTTTTCCAATTCAAAATGGGAAGAAAATTGGGCCTCGTGGAAAAACGCTGGCCAGCTGCAACTGAATGCCAAGAGCACTGCTTAGCCGGCAGCTAACGATAACTAGGAAAAATGGCCCCGTGCAGACCACGGTAATTACAGAGTGGTAGGATGCTGTATTAACGTGATCTCATAAATGACTTTTGAAAGTGTGGTGCAGTGGTGGCAACAGACACCATTTTGCCCATAAATAAATAATAAATTGGATAGAGCAGGAAGAGCAGGAAGAAATCCTTCCAATGGATTCAGCACACACACACAACTTACAACTGAAGGACTGCACAGCAGCCATCATCTCCCATCAGAGAAAGCAACAGATTTCATCCAGGAAGCTTAAAAAATTGCTATGAGGTAGAGAGTAGAGAGCAGAAAACACTGTTCAGACTCCCTGAAAGCTGCAGTTTAATAGCTGCAGTCTACATTCATATTTTGAATAAAATATTTGTTCACAAGTGTACAGTATACACTGACTTAGAAGTTCATTTTGCCAACATGTATGTGTTTACCGTTGCTTTCGAGCTCACTTACTGACTGTCTTGGCAGACAGGCAGTGCAGCTACGGAGAAATGTGGGGCAGCAGCTGCATCCATTTGCTTGGTTTATAAAAGGAAAGGAGGAGACTTTATGGAAAACTTTACGGCAGTTCAGGGCTGTCTCAGTGATCATTGTCCACCCTTACACGTGTCCAGTTCTAAGAACAGTAGTGAAGAGGATAATAATGTGGTGTATTATCAAACATGAGGTTGGAGAAAAGGAGGTTATGTTATTTGAGGTAATTTGGACAAGGATATGCATTTAGAAGAGGGAAAATATGTAGACAGCAGAAAATCTACCTCTGTAAGCTATTTTCAATGTTTTCCTTTAGATCTATGGACATTAAGCTTGCAACAACCAAAACATTATCATTAGAAAGTCCTTGCAGAGATTTTAATGTGAAACTGTATTTTTAACATTTAGTTTGTCCCTTTCTGATTCTAGAGCTGATAAAGTGCTACTTTCAGGCCAAGGAAAAATCATAGGAGACATAAGTGCTTCTTAATAAATATATTAGCGTCAGCAAAAGTATAAAATGATGTTTACATGTAATATAATATGATTTTTTTTTTGTGGAAGCATGTAGGTTTCAGATCACACAACTGTAAATTCTTGATAGTACCTCTTACATTTGGATGAATATCAGTCCTGCTATACAACTTGGACCTGTCTCATGCTTTATGATTACATAGATCCCTAAAGGAGAAAAAACATTTGAACGTGTCTTAAATTCTATCCTAGGTAAAATGTTTCTCTTCTCACTACTCAAATGCCACTATTTGTATATTTTCTTGTAGCAGCATTCATATGTCACCCTTACATCAAAATCTCTTCTGATTTTGGTCCTGGATGTCTCTGCTAAACTTGTAACTACAGTGATACACAGAAGGCATGCAATGTGGTCCACAATTTTGTCTAATTATTTTAACTTTCTTAACACCTTTTTTGTTTGCTAATAGATAAATTAAATAGTTTTTAACACTGCACTGATTTATCATTAATCCATTTGCCAAATTATCTGATTAATAACTTTATTATTACAATGTAATTTAGGATTACCAATGATATTGTTCTTATCTCTTGAGATTTGAGATATGCTGCATATGGTGTAGATTTGGATGTGGTATGAGGGCTGGTGCTTATGTGCATGCAGTTTTCTTTCAATATTTTATAACATGTATGACATGCAGATGTTTGTTAGACAATTAATTCCTGTAGTACTTCAAATAAAGGTAAAAATTTGATGACAAAAATTTAGTATCAGAGTAGTCATTAATTCCATGTAGTATTGGGTACTCACAGAGTTAAGGTTAAAGGACACATGGATGAGCTGGAAATCGTGGAATACTGCTAGCTGCTCTTCATTGTAGATCTAAACCTTAATGCATAAAGGCTGTTAGAGCCTCTGGTAGAGGCTGGGTGATAGTGGTGACTGTTATCCTAAGAAACAGATGGTAAAGTGAGTGACACCTATAAATGTGCAGGCTATGTTACTTCACTGACAAGATGCTAAGCCCTTCTGGCACTAAAGTAAAAAGACAGGTGTTTTTGACACAAGAAAGCAGTATTGAAACTGTGCCTCAAGCCATGTGGAGAGTCGCAGACAATTTTTCAAGTAAAAAAGTGGCTTAAAATCTAAATTGGGGTATACATGTAATAGCACGACAGCTTCAGACCTTTCCTATCGATGAAATTTTGATGAGTGCTAGTGTATGTCTCATACCTATAGAATTAGCCTATTGTCTTTCAGATAAAACTCTAATTTTCACAGTTTGAAGAGGTTGGTAGCTTTGCAGTGGAAATCTTATGCCGCTTATTTCCTAGTGAATGAAAGGGCAAGCAATACTACTTTTGCGCTACTTTAATAACACTCTTTAAGTTTGATGGTAGAATTCTTCAATTCTGTATGTCTCTACGGTTATATGTCTGCCTTAAAAATAACAAGAAGTTAATCAAGTGTTTCACATACCACATATTATTGTAATTAACAATGTCAGGTTTAGAGATTCATGTGGCCAAGAGATTCATGTGGTTTCATGTGGAAACCACAATGGTGTAAAAAACGGTTTAATGGGTGCAGTTGCTTTAAAATCTATTATTACTTCAGCAGATTACTTTGTTTAAAAAGGCATTAAAGCTAATAGCATTTAATCTATTTGCTTGAATGTAGTAGTATTTTTCAGAAACCAATGAAAACAAAGCTTTAATAATCGAGCACAACCAGATGGTAAAATCTCCAGTGCAATTCTTTCTTGAGAAAATGAGATCCTAATTCTTTTTCTGCTTTCAAATTTAAAACACCTATTTATGTTTATTCTGGATGGAAGTTGTGATAAAAAATGCCTCAGGTATTGACCAAAATAAAATCCAGTGGATCTCACCTTAGAAAAAGGAAGAAAAAAAAATGATGGAGAACCTTAAATTCTATGAAAGGTAAAGGGAAATGGTTTTTGTGTTTATGTGAAATAAAATGAATTTCTTCACAACAGCTAGTTAAATATTCTATATATGCATATGACAAGGCTTTTATATATTGATGAATCTTTAAGTCCTTTTTTTTTCTTTATGACAAGTGGCCATTAGAGTCTACTAAAATAATCAGAATGTCCTGTTCTACTTCCCTTCTTATCAGTTTTGTTTATTACATCAGTGTAGTTGCTTTCTTGGCAAACAGTCTCCTTCCACTATTCTTGCAGTAATAATATGCTCTTCAAGTTGTTTTGTCTGGATAATTTATTATCACAGTTCTGATAAAACCTTTAAGTCCAGCCACTATGTATTACTGATAGCAGGGGACACTTTAGAGATGTGTTTTATTATGCTGTAAGAATTCAATCAAAGTGTGATTAGAGGGTATAGATATTTCAGTGGCAGGTGCAGAACAACATATGTGGTGAATGATTTGCTAGTGACTTTTTCACATTAAAATAAGTCATAAGATGATTTTTATAGTATTGTTTTTTGTATTATTCATCCAAAGTCATTATGATGAAAAATGATATTTAGCACAATATTTAGACCTCCAAAGTAGAAGAGAAAGTACAAGAAAGTACAAGAGTAAGCCTGACACTATAATCTTGTGTTGAAATTGCTAACTTAGGTGTTAGAAATCCTTCCAAGGCTGTTTCTTTCATTTGAACAGAATTGGATAAAATCACTGGGAGTAGGGATTGGTGCCAGGGACTTCCTTCTCCTCAGTCTATGCTTATACTGTTGGACTCCCTCATTTCCTTTTCTTTCACAGCTATATAGTCTTCGTTCTTGACTGCACAACAGACCAACGTCTACAGGAAGAGTAAAGAATGGTTATATTCTAGCCTGATGATTAGAACATCTTTCAGGGCTTCGGTGTAGATTTAGAGGGCCAGGTTTTGTGCTTCTTGGTTAACTTGTTATAGCCGCATAATTGCTATGCTAAATCTAGCTGTCATAACCACCTCCATTCTTCGACAGCCGTGTTTAAAAAAAAAAAAGATGGATTTTGCGAGGGATGACTTTACTGCATCTCATCTACTGAAATTCTACTGAATGTTTATTTAAGGAATAGTGTTATTTTCACAGCCATAATTTTAGATATGGTGGAACAAATCTATTTTTGCTGCCAGTAGTATTATCAGTGAGTCTCTTTCCTGATTGGTGTTGACATATTTTCCTTTATTGTTTTTGCATTACTGTTACCAAAATAATAGGTTTGAAAAAACACATCTTCATTTCCTTATACACTACATCTTTTTTTTTTTTTTAAGGGGTGTATGATATCTTACTTTGATATGTTTGATAGTTGGCTGTCTTCATCTTATTCATGAGAGAGATGCTTTTTTTCACTGATAAGTCTACAGTCAATAGCTGTCAATAGTATAGTGTCACTTACAAAAAATCATTTCCATTTCACAACTTACAACTTTTGATAACTGTATGGAAAACTGAGACTTGTTTCTCAGCCATCCTCTCTTGCAAGGCTGAGATGTGCATATGGATGGATGTTGGATTGATGTCAAACTTCAATTTTTCTGTGATCGTAGTTCTTTTTCAGTAGTTTCAGAGTTTTATCTATATTATCATTCATGTTTTTCTGAAACTGACTAGGGAAACTTCAGCTTTTAAAAATGAGTTTTAAATTTGACCTAAAAAAAACGCTATAACACTCCTTGATCTGACTTCTATACTTTACCCACTTCTGGACTTCTGGGCTTGCTAGGCCCATATTTTAGCAGGTGTTTCAAGACTTTGAGTAAGATATAATCTTTCATAATGTAAAAGTAAATTGCCTGTAGGACTGCATATTTCTAAGACCAACCAAATATGTAAATTTTAAAGTATCAAATCCTCTGACTTGTATTCTTAATTGATCTGGTGAAGATGTGCATAAGTCGTAGTCATAAAATCATAAAATAATTCAGGTTAGAAGGAATCTCTGAAGATCCAGTCCCCAATTCAAGGCAGAATGCTCAAAACTGGACACAGTAATCCAGATGAAGTATGGTCTGAAAGGAAAGAAAAAATACTCCTTGATAGATGGTTACATTTTTACTAGTATAGTCCCACATGCAGTTGGCCATCATTGCTGCCATGTCACACCACTGAGAGAGATTTCTGGGTTTTACTGAGTTTCCCAAAGTCCTCTTCTTCAGAGCTATTTTCTATCCATATGACTCCCAATCTGCATTTTTGCATGAGGTTATTCCCTCCAAAGGCAAAGGACTTTGTGGTTGTGATAGCCAGACTTCATGAGATTTCTCCTGCCCCGGAGCAATCTCTAGCCTTTCAAGGTCCTTCTGAGAAGCAGCCATGCTCCCCAGTGCACAGAGTGCTCTTCTGACCTCCCACTGCAGCTTGATATCATTTATGAAGGTACTCTTTGCCATATGATCCGTTTCATTAATAAAGACATAAAATGTTTAGGCAATATTGGCTTCATTATCAGCTGCTAAGGAGCACCATCAGTGACTGATTGGCCCGTGTACTTCTGACCACAAAACTTTAAACCTGTCAGCCCAGGCAACTTTGCAGGCACCTTATTGTCCACCCATCCAAATCATCTCAGTGGTTCATCTGGAAATATACGGTGGGTGACAGTGTCAAAAGCCTTAAGAATGTCAAGGTAATTTTGTTTTTTTTCCTGGACACAATCATTTCGTCATAAAAGTCAATCAAGTTGATCAGGCAAAATTCGAACTTGATAATCCATGTAGACTGTTTCCAGTCACATCCTTGTCCTGTAAGTTCCTGGACATGGCTTCAGGAAGAATCTCTGAGGAGTGAGACTGGCCTGTTTTTCCTTCTCCTTCCCTTGAAAATGGTCAGGAGATGTGCCTTTTATAAGAACTCAATCATGAGTGAACTGCATGAAATTACAGAGAATTCTAGTTCCTTAAAAAGATGCCTATGTTAAACCTGAAACCACAGATGACTCCTATGCTTTTAAATTGTCATAGGATTTTTTTGAATTGAATTGACTAGGATTGAAAAGATATTTATGTAACTTATGTGCAGCTCTCTGTGTCTAGAAAAGAAGGACACCTGTGATCTGAAATTGGGCCTTTAAGAATCTTTTGGTGAAGCTGGAGAATAGGATTTTGGTTTCATCCTGCACGTACTTGAGAGTGAAACAAGTTAATCCTGAGGATACATTCTGAGGTTAGGTTGTGGCTTGCTTCTGGATACTAGCTGGGCATCATGATAAATAGTTCAGAACAGATGACTTAAGTTGCAACATCTAAATTTAAATTTAGTGGTAAATTATAAGAGGAGTTTACTGGTGCATTTCATTTGAATAACTTCTATACTCTAAAGCAATGAAAATGCATTTTCTAAAACTTCTTTAGATAGTAGCAATACTTTGTTAGAGGTGGAAAGTTTATGTAAATTATTATAAATATTATTAATTTTGCAAATGAATACCCAACTGCTACAGCAATGGGTACTCTGTAGAGTCATCATTTGTACTGAGAGATAAAAGCTGATTTGGAGATGTCTGAGTTTTAGGCAAAATGTCATTACTCAAAATGAAGTTTGCAAGGGCACCAAATTTAACACTGATGATAGTATTTTTCATGTTATGGAGTATTTCAGGAGATTTTAAGTAATCCTCAGTGATCTGGACTTTGATTTTCTTTCTTAGTGGAGGAAATGGCACAGTACACTCTGCTATCTCTCACTGTTTCTTACCAAGTATATCATCTGCATTTTCCTTTTAAAATAAGCAATAGATACTGAGGAAATATAACATAGTCTCCTAGATTGCTGAGATTTCTATTGATAAACTTCCATCCTGATATTTACTGAACTGTATGGTGTACAGTTTGATATCTAATACCCTGTAGGGATAAAATGTGTTCTCCTTAAATGATGTATTTGAATCTGGGTGATAAGACTGTTAATTTACCTTTTGTACTCCTTGATGATGAAGTAAAGGATTTTATAAGGGTTTTTAATAATAACATAGTTCTTACACATTATATATTATTTGCAAATAATTTTAGGCTGAAGTGAGTCTCCTTAACTAAAAAGTCAAATTGCCTTTCATTAGATTTCTCAGTAGAGTAGTATATAGATTAAGCTTATTGAATAAAAAGTTGCCTTTATTTATTTATTTAAAGACTGGAATGATATTTATGTGTCAATATTACCTCTTATGTAGTGTAAACTCTGCCATGTGTTCAGACATTATGTAGGTTGTATCTAGTTCCATATTTCACCAAATATTTATACCAATAGATGAGTGGTATTATTTTATATTATTCCATATTTAAGAAGAAAGAACCATGTGATTGATAGTCTAATAAAGAGTTCTGCATTGTTCTCCTTTAATTTGAATTCTCTCTGTGAAATACAATGAAATACAATGAAAAAGACAGTGAATCTTACCAAACTCCTAATATTTTTGATAATTTTGTATATAGTTAAAAAACGTTAAAAAATACATGTTTTATTCTGAACATGTAGTATTTCAGTTTTTAGTCATTTAATCTTGATGTGCTTGTGTCTGCTAGACTGAAGCATCTTTGCTCAGGCTATCTTTGATAGAACTAATTGAAGTTTATTCTTTAGTTGTTAAGGTGATGAGATTGAGCCTCTTACAGATGCACTCCTCCAGCCTTGAAACAGTCTTCCAGTCCTCTGAACTCTCTTGCTCCATTAATTTCCTTCTTGATGTGAAAAAAAAAAAGCCCTTGTTCTAGTAATGGTCAGCCCTGCTTGAAATACAAAAATAATGGAACATTCCTGTTTCAATTTGATATTCTGCCATAAATATATCTTTTTTTAAAATGTAGTATATATTAAAGAACCATGTTAGTCTTTGGGCTGCCCTCTGGTATTTGGGGCTTATGTTCAGTTGATTACCCATAACGACCCTGAAATCTTCCTGGAAAATTTATCTAGCTGCATATTATCCACAAGTTAGTTTGTCTGTTTGTTGCCCTCCTTGGTATTCTTCGGGTACGTTTTTAACATGTGATTATATCATATGTTAAAATACGTAGGGCTAAGATTATACTCTGATCCCAAATTCATCCTAATCAATGATTTCTTTTATTCTTTCACTTTTTACCTCATCTTTAAGTCATGTGCGACTTCAACTCCTACTTAGTTTGTAGCACACAATCTATAGCCATTCATAAAATCTTAAATCACAGTGCCAAGATTTGATCCCTGAAGGGTATCAGTAGAAATAAAACTGCTTGATAATGAATTTCTGTTTACATTTTGACACTGTCAAAAGACAGATTAGACAATGTCCAAAGACATTGATTTTAATGCCTGGATTCACTAGTAAAATGTGGAGAGTCAGAAACTTTTTTTTTTAATAGAAGCCTATGTTGCATTATTACTACTACCTCTGTCAAATAAAAGTTAATCTTGCTAGAAAATGAATGATTGGCTGACTTTGTTTTTCACAAAATGATGCTAGCTCTGAATCATGCCTCTTCATTTTTAATATATGTCATATATACATAATAAGTATGTATTGCTCTTCTGAGAACAAGAATGAAGCAGACTTATTTAACCTTTTATATCCTTTTAATTTTATTTTTATTTATTTATTTTCTTATGAAGAAACAAACTATAGAATACTTTTGCCTTTGTGCCATCTTTTAATATTTGACCATGCCAGTCTCACCACGATTCTTTCAAAACTTACTGTCTACTTTGCAGAATTACAGAATGATTAAGGTTGGAAGGGACCTTTGAAGACCATCTAGTCTAACCTCCCTGAACAACAGGGTGACCTATAGCATGTTGCATGGGATTGTGTCTAGAAGGGTTCTGAATATCTCCAGAGACAGAAACTCCACAATCTCTCTGGGCAACCTGTTCCAGTGCTCTGTCACCTCATAGGCATGAAGTTTTTCCTCAGATTCAGGTGCAACTTCCTATGCTTCAGTTTGTGGTTGTTTTCTCTTCTCCTGTTGTTATCAACAACTGAAAACAGTCTGGCTCCATCCTGTTGATACTATCCCTTAAGATATTTGTACACATTGATAAGATTCCCCCACTCAGCCCTCTCTTCTCCAGGCTGAACAGGCCCATGTCTCTCAGCCTCTCCTCATAGGACAGACGCTCCAATATTATCTTTGTAGCCCTATGCTGTGCTCTTTCTGGTAGCTCCGTGTCCCTCTTGCAGTGGAGAGTCCAGAACTGGACACAGTACTCCAGATGTGGCCTCACCAGGGCTGAGTAGAGGGGCAGATCCCCTCCCTCGACCTGCTGGAGACGCTCTTCTTAATGCACCCCAAGATCCCATTGGTCTTCTTGGCCACGAGGGCACACTGCTGCCTCATGGTCAACCTGTCGTCCACCATGATGCCCAGATCTCTGCAAAGCTGCTCTCCATCAGATCAAGCCCAGCCTGTACTGGTGAATGGGGTATTTCTCCCTAAGTGAAGGACACTGCACTTGCTTTTTCATGAGGTTCCTCTCTGCACATCTCTCCAGCCTGTCCAGGTCCCTCTGAATGTAGTACAGCCCTCTGGGGTATCAGCCACTCCTCACAGACTTGTATTGTGCACTGTGTCCCTTCATGCAGGTCATCGACGCTTGAAAACATTTTTCATTCTGTTGTAAGCTACATTTTAAAATGAGAATTACTATCTTCCTTGTTCAACATACCTTTTTGTATCAAGTAATTTTACTTGAATTCACTTGATGTGAATCTTTGGTGCCCGCTTTGTATACCATGTTAAATAAGTGTGTATTTATATATTATCAGAGGCTGTTTAATAGTAAAAACAAAGATTGATGTGCTTATCATCTGATGCAGTACTCTGCTTGTCACGTTGTCTGTAGCATGGAAGACAAACTAGAATTTTGGACAATGAAAACCTCTTATACATAGTACTGAAAGCTGAGAGACCTTAACAAGAGCATATTATAAATAAAATATCCAGAGCAAAAGCTCTGCATAAGATTATGGTGCAGCTTCCTGTACATTAGGACAGATTGTTCCTGATCCACCATAAACAGCTGTCCCAACTTGGTATGTATGCAAAGATTGCATTCATGGCATCTTATTTCTTCGTCGAATGACTCAAAACATCCCAATAAAGATGGAGAAAAGCTAATTCTCTGAACATACAAATTACACTTTATCTGCAGCCTTCCATTCTTGCAAACAAGACCACAGGAATCTGTAATGATCACAATTACTCATGACCTGTCCTATTTATGTGTTATTTCCCAAACGCACATTAGGACACTTGGCATTGTGATAGTAAATTGACACAGTGCTTCATGAGGTGATGAATACTATCACTTGTTCATATGATCATAAAGTTACGATCATTCAGTTAGTTAACTTTTATAGGCACAAAATCTCTAAGTTTATGCTAAAGCTGCTCAAAAGCAAAATATCATTAAGCACATATAAACCATTTTCATCACTGATCCCTGCAGAATTTTATTTTTAACTACTGTTCAGGATGCCCTATTTGTTCCATTGTTTAATAGCTAAAAATACTATGTCACATTTTTGGCTGATTTCACTGGGTATCATATCAAGTATCATAGTGAGCTAGATATTTGTAAAACTGCATGTTTTCTTAAGGGACAGAAAACAGTTTTCATACTTAATCTGATATATGTTTTCCCTTTTCCCCAAGAAAACTCTTTTCCACACACCAAGGACAAAATTTAAGTTCTCAACTAATAAACCCTTAAGAGACAAAGTCCCTTCTAATTATATTTTCTAGTGATACCTTTTTTATTTCTTTGTAATCTCAGTAACCATTTTAACACCTTGTCAGGCATTCAGGAACTTCCATCTGTGCAGCCTAATGCACTTCTGAAATAAACCCATCTGTACAGCTGATTAAAAATTGGATCTAGTCCATGTTTTGTCTTTATCCCGAAAGAAACAGTATTGCTGCAGCAGTTGTTGATGTAGGGCCTGAATGTAAAGTGCAGTGCAGAGGGCTAATGGAGCAAAATAGCTTTTAGTGTTTTCATTTGTATTTAATAATTGTTTAAAATAAAATCAGAACAAATTAAGTGTGACAAGGAAGGCCAATTAGAGAGGCTGCAGAGTTCAAGTCTGCAGTTAGTTAGAATTAGTGTCATTTCAAGTATGTGTTGAACAGCAAGGTGTCCTCACATACTGCTCACTACAAACATTCTTAAATTCATTCTACGTGTTTGTTTCATATCTATTTTTCATTGGTGTGGTAGGCACTTCTCAGTGGCACGTTTTCTGAAAGGTGGTGGAGCAGATGCACAAATCCATTCTTACAAACTGGGTCAGTAGAAGAATTGCTTCTGACTTGCAGCTGATTTCGATCTATATTTGGTAGTACCATCTCTCAGATTTGAAGTCTTACTGTTACTGCTAAAGGCTTATGGATGAAAGCTGTATCTTCACAAGGTTGTGGGGAATATCTTGTCTTTGGAAAAAGCAAAGAAACCCAAACAAAACAAACACCCAGCCAAATATGTAAATAAAATGTTTGGTTAAAGACTAGAGAAGATGTGGATAAGGTATGAGTTAACCTATGAGTTAATCATATGGGCATATTCAGGAAGAAAAGGAAGTGGAAAAGAGAGAAAGAAAAAGGGGGGAAGTGTGAGAGACAATCTTTGCCTTGTATTTTTCAGCTTTCTCTGGATATTTCTGATCACACATCTAGCTCCTCAAGCATAGAAACACAGACCTACTTTTGGAATAGCAGAAAGATTTTGTATCACATTCAAATAAAATAAAAGTAACAGAGGGACATGGATTACAACATACAATTCTGTAAATTCAGGTGAATGCAAGCAAATTAATCTACACGGGATGGCATTTCATCATGCAAATGTATTAGATCACGTTTCATTTGTAGAGTGTCCAAGGACTTGTTTCCTCAGATGCAGTGTTGTATGAATGTAGCTGTGTTTTTTCCTTATTCTGAAGGTATTTCATACATTGCTTGCCCAAGGTACCTGTAATGTGCTCCCTTGTGTGGTTTGGAGCTCACTGTTGCAATGTAAACAACAGGTGGTATGATATACTGATAAAATATTATTCATCATTGGAGGCTCAATGCACTGCAAGACCATTTAATCCTATTATACCAACAAAGAATATCTTTTGGTCCCCTGTATGAAAATTCCTGAGCTATCAGTTAAGTTTATTGCCCTTTATCCCATGAAAATATAGGATTCTTAGCCATTCTAACTATCTACAAACTTCCGCAGAGTGTAGACTGAAAGAAATTTTCTAAATTTCCACAAATGAAACTAAAAAATGGAATGTGACCTTAGGTTTTAAGTGATAGGTCTGCCAATTTTAGCTATTTAAAGATGACAGCAATGCTGCATAAACTGCCATAATTAATGAATTTGAGCAACACAGTCTTTTGTACTGATGAAAAAAAGTTGAAGAGATTTTTGCTTTTGTCAAGGCATTCACAGTAATCAACAGCATAAACAAGACCTAAATTATAATGTAGATAGGAGATGATAATTATACTGGATATCAGTGTCATATACTCAGGAAAAAAAATGCTTTGAAGGAAGGAAGACCAACTGACCCAAGAAAAGAATAGTTTATGTGAGGTTTATGCAGAAACTCAAGGTAAAGAATTGTTTAATTGTTAAAACTAATTTCTTTGGATATATTTGTATTTGCATGAGTAGATACAGTTGGAGCACTATTTTTATTTTATTTATTTATTTATTTATAATGTGAAAACAAATTTAATCTTGGGATGGGAAAAGACGATTGTAATTATACACTACAGAATTACTGCCCACTGACTACTACTTTGTTGAATATAGTTCACTTTGGTGATAATAACAATACGTCACTTTGTGAATTGTGAATCCTCTCAAGGGGTTTTATGATATAACCCTGGAGTTGAACAAATCCCAAATACTGGTGTCTGACTTAAACAAGATAAATACAGCTGCTTCCTATATAGTACAGGTGTCACTAAAATATTTTTAAAATACTGTGTTTGGAACTGTTGTTTCAGGTTTCCCAGATGAATTGACTTGAAGTATTTTTAATATTTTTAAAATCTACTTTTTTTTTTTTTTTTTACCTGAAGGACATAGTCTAGGAAATGTGTAGGGAAAAAGGGGAAAAGAAGATGGTTTCTCATCTGTTGCCCTTAACCCCTCCTATTTTCAAACATACCCTTTGGCCTGCACAATGCTGAATCGTCTGCTGCAGGTGTATCGTCTTTACCTTCTCACAGGTGCAGATGGTGATTCATTCAGGAATAATCCCATCATCATTATTTTGTGAAGAGGTTTTTCTCAAAGGCAAGATACATGAATGTTGATTCATAATCTGCTTCCTTTAATAGACTAATATACAATGAGCCTTCTCATTCCATGTGGATTGAGTGACTAAAGGTGCTCCAGGGAAGTGCTGTACTGAAGACAACAGAAAGAATTAATTTAGGCAATGTCATATGTAAATCCCTGTTGCCTTTTCATGCCAGAATGTTAATTCTAGGGATATGTGACCCCACTGGAGTTTGTGCCAGTCTTAGACAGGATAATACAGAGGTATTGTACAACTGGGGGAATAACTTTTGGTTTTGAATAATGCTGACTTCAATATGATAGTGACAAATTCACCAGTGGTTTGCATTGGTGTAACAAAGGGTGCCAATGGGATTATGAATTGTATAATAAAGAGAAGAACTTGTCCCAGTGTTTTTGCATTAAAGATAAATAAGGCAGATTTATATACAGCCTAATTTATTCAGTGCAGTGTCTAATCAAGCTCAATGCAAAAAAAAGGTTTCAGGCATCATGTTTATAATCAACTAAATTTAAAGGACTAAAGCTTAACATTAATGTTCATCCCCTAAATATATTTCCTGAGCAGACATCTTTTTTCAGCCAGACTGTTTGAGTAGCTGATCCAAACTCATTAATGTAACAGTATTTCAGCAAAGTCATGCTGATAACTATTGGTTCATTAGTGTCTGAATCCAGAAGGTATACAGAAGGAGTTAGAATCAACTGACAGTCTTGGCTTCAAACGCAATGCACTGATAAATAGTGTAACTGTGGGGTTTTTTTGAGAGAGATTTTTGATTGTAGTGTGAAATATGATAGCAGAATATACTGTGTTTCATAGCATTTCCAATAGATCTACTTTATGATTGCATAGTTTCTTTCTTATACCAACTTACAAGTTAGACACCACTTATTAATGAGGCGTTTATTCTTGTTTTACAAAGTCATGAGGTTTTACCCGAATTTATTATTCCGGTTCATTGTAAAACTGACATCTGCAGTCATGGCAATTAATGCATCTCCCTATGCGATAGGAGGATAGTCCCAATCATGAGGACCAGGCTAGAAGTTTTGGAGCTAGAAGAAGTCATAAACAGGAAGAGATGTGAACTGTGCCAATTCAAAGAACAAGGTGGGAACGTGGCTAGAGGCTAGAAAAAGGGTCAGAGAACTGGAGGAGCCAAGAAATCCGCCAGTCTGTACATGATGGGAGCCATTGGCCTGAACAGTTTTTTTCCAGCCTGGCTTCTTGCTCACCCAAATTCATGTTACTAGATGGGGTCTAAAATAAGGGTGAGGGGAGAAATCTGACTTATTGAAAGCAGGAGACAGGAATTTGGGAAAAATGGAGAGGAGCCATGGCAAAACAGACAAGAAACCAGGCATCTTGAGCAATGGGTAAAATTCCCTATGATGCCTATTAGATGAGATAACTGCATCAGGCTTGTAGGATTGTTCTTCGTCTTTGAGAAACTCTTAATGGCTAAGTGGATATCTACAATTTAATTGTGTAGGTAGAGCCGTACAGCTGAATCTTGACAGCTTGGCAAAAGTGGGACAAGATGAAGCGAATGTCAAACAATTAAAAAAAAAAGAAATCTCAGGTGCAATGCTTTGCTATTTTAATCTACGAATGGCTTGAAAATATTTTAACAAATTGACCATAGAGCTACTACTTATGGTGTATGAATTCAGAGAATAACATGTTTTAAAACCACTGAAATACACCTGTCTAAAGAACTGCTTTGAACTTTCCTAAATTAGAGTTTTAGTGATGATTAATTAATTGTAATTAATCTCTCTTACCCCTCTGGATTCCTGTGGACCATGTAATTTGTTTTAAGTGAAAATTGTATCACAGTAAATCAGATTCCATATATTCCACAGTATTTAAAAACTATTACAGACTGTGACTGTTTGATTTGTTGTATGTAATCTCAAATAGAAAGGTGGCAAAATAGTATTGAAATAGGTTATTTTGCATGCCAGTAAAATTCGTATTTGTAAATAACACATCCTTATTTTGAAGGCTACTATTTAGGAAAGAACATACAGTTCTTTAGAAAACATGGATCTCTCTTCTGTTTTTTCATGACACCAAGAGGAGATCATAGCAGGAGTTTTGACTACCTTTGTGTTGTATTAGTAAGACTTTCCTACTGTGCTTTCCAGGAAGTCTAATGGACGGACACACAATTCATCAGCTGGATGCCAAGGCTTCTGTAACACCTGCATTATAATATTGGATTGTTTCTTTTTCAAGTAGCTTAACTAAAATTAGTCCTGCTAGCAATTTTGAGAAGTAGTTATTACTTTCAGTAGTTTACCAGGTCTCAAGATTATTCTTTTTTTAAATTTATTTTATTTAGCACAGTATTCTCAGGACAGATTTCTTTTGAAAGACATGGCTTGTCTGCAGAAATTGTCATGATGTATGTATGCATTAAAATAACAGTTCATTTAAACTGTAATCACAAAGGGTGAAACTGTGTTTGAACTACTAATGTACAGAGTAGCTGCATGTGGTTTATAGGTCAAAGTGTAATAGTATGAGCATTTTTTGATTGGTACAAATTGTAACCACGATTGTCAACTTGGCTCCAAGAATCCCATGCACTTGGGGAAAAATAATAATGTGGTTTTTAACGATGCTAAAGTACTTCAGCATATTGCTTCACCAAATATTAATTCTTCTGTGCAAGTTCCACTTTCCTTTAGTGCTGCCCCCAATTAAAGCTTTAAGCACTTAACCTGTAGTTGTGAAAAAAAGCAGTTTATGATGGGTGTAATCGTATTCCCAGAGGTCTAATTATCTCAGTTGGTTCCCAATTAATCCATGAAGTTGTTAGGTCTTCCTTTTAATTAGATCTGTTCTTCTTGAAGAACAGTTTTATTTTTCATATTTCACTTTATTATTTCCTTTACTAGAACCCTGCAGGGTGGGAATACTACTTTGAAACATTCTTATTTGTTTGATTGCTGGTTGATCTTTAATGAAGATGATGTTCTTTACCCACAGCTTGCATTAAAGTTCAGTTTGGAGACTCTAATGCAAGTCCTTAAGCATGAAAAGTAAATGTAAATATATACCAAGTGAGACAGTACATATTTGCTCTATTCTAAGATATTATTCAAAGTGTTTTTTTTTTTTTTTTTCATGTTAAGGTGCAGTTATCTGTAGTCTATGTAGTCTAATCTGAACGTTATTTTTTCTTTGTGGAAAGAAGCAATATTCAGTAATATAGAAATGGACATAATACACAAAATAAGGAAAAATCATAATTAGTTTCCATAGACTATATTAATTTTCAAAAATATGCATTCTGGCTAAATTACTATACTAGATCACATATACCGGAATAAGAAACCATTGTTATTCAGAGCAGAAAGTCTGATATACTTTTCACAGTAATTGATGGTAGAGTACTGAAGTTAATGATATAGTCTTTTTTTTTTCTTTAAGGAGAAAAAGTGCAAATAAAAATACTTTGAGGTGGGCTATTAAGAGCGCTTTTTCTTCTATAAGTTGTGAAGAACAGTGAAATTGATTTAAAACTCCTCCAAATCTCATTGTATCCCTGTTCTCCTCAGACTCTGTAGAGACTTTTTATCAGGTATTGTTTATACAGAGACACTTAGTCTAAGTGACTAAAGAGAACAGCAGGGTAGAGGCAAGAAATGTACCTTGTCCTCCTCTTGACCTCTAGATTTGGGCAGCTGTTTCTGCTCCTTGGGTTTTGTGTGAAGCTATGACAATGACATTTCCATACCTGGAACCCATCAACTCCTCTGACAGAAAACATTGTGAGAAAAGACTTTGGAATTCACAGTTTGAGAATTTATCTAATTAATTTGTTTGGGGCTTTTTGTTATTTTTTACTTGTAAGGATCACTGTGGTGGACAGACAAGAGACGAGCTGTGGTTTGTCTTCTTAAGGGGCAAGGTAGAAAGATCCTGTAAGAGATTCTCATGAGTATTCTCCCATAAGACAAAAGAATTGGAAATACCAATGGGGGATATGCAGTATTGTTGACAAAACTCAATTACTTTACAGTAATCAGATTCTTCAAATTCAAGTTTAAGAACTTTCTTGTTCTGTTACCTTCATGTTCATGTAGGGGTTTCCTGTTTTGCAGCTTCCATAAAGATGGCAATTATTCTAGCAATTGATTTGTCTGTACAGGAGAAAGTGACTTTAATGCAGCTTTGAAGATATTCTGCAAGATACTATAAATAATTAAAATATATTCAGGGTAAGTAATTTTCTGGAAACATGTGCTCTTCTTCTCTGTGCAAAATTGCTTTCTTCTTAAAAACAGGAAAAAAATAACAGGAAAAAAAAAAACTATAAACACGTAAAAAAACTCTCAAGCCATATTTGGTATCATCCCCTTCCTCCTTCCCCCTTACATGTCCTTCTCCCCCCCCACTTTTTTTTTAACAGAAGCTAGGAGATCAAGTTTGCTATTTTCTCTTTCTGTGAGTGTGTAGATTTAGACTACATCTAGCATTACCAAGAAATGTGACTTACTAGGACAACAACTTTAAAATGAAGCAGTTGATCCTGAAATCTTGACATATATATTCTATGAAGTTTTAGTCTTTTACTTGATCTAGCTCTGGTTCCATCCTGTGCTGAATACTAGAATTCAGACCTTATCCTACAAGTTAGCTGAATACAAAAGAAAGACAGTTCGCTTAATTACACACCTCTCCACATTGTGAGTGAAAGTTCAGTAAATGAGCACAATCTGGATGTTAATTTCTAAAACCCACTCCAAATTGCACATGAAGCCGTACACTTAGATATATGCACATTTTCACTGAACTGAATGTAGTGTTGATTTCTAGCAGTCCAAATATTTTATTAACCAAATATACGGTTAAAATATTCTTACTATGATGTTAATTTTATTGAAAGCTGTAAGTTATCTGCTTTTCTGGCGAATTTTCAATGTCATTAGAAATATTGCTGCTGCTGCTGCTTGCATTAGTTGAACATTCTGCAGCTAACAGAACTTGCGAGTTTCCAGGGGAATGTTTTCTCTAATAACTATTTTGAGAAAGAAAAATGTTTATGGCCAGGTGGAATTGTAGCAACAAATTGAATGTTATTGTAGCTACATTTATGGGAAAAAAAAAAAAAAAAAAAAAAATGATATCACCCTGCATTGCTGAGAACTAATATATAAACATGTACATGAAGGCAGTCCTAAAGTGTCTCAACATGCGAAACAAAATTAATTTCTCATGTGAACTTTACATTTGCTGGTGGCTGAACATTTACATGTGTAACCACGCTTACTGTACTAACATTAGGTGTTGTTTTAATTATAGTTAATGCATGCAGCATAGATGGATGAATATTCTGCTAAGCTCCCCAGTTGTTTCACCTAATGAAACATGGGGAGACTGAAGGAAGCACAAAGCTGGTGTTATGATTTAGATCAGTAGTATTGGGCCTTGCTCGGGCCTATTTCAGCCTCTGGACATCATGGGGAGGCCTTCCGATCTTTTTTGCCCTAATCTTAAGCTTTTAGCATATTATCATGATCATAGGTCTTTCAGGCTAGCAGTGATGGAAATGTTAACATTATGTATTTTAGATGCCATTGGTCTGCACAGAACAGGTGGTATAGGCTTTGCTGCTCCACTTTTCATCTTCATTAGAATTAATTCCTTCACTAGAAATGCAGTAGGAAATGCTAGGGAAAAAAAAAAAAGTTTTGTTTTGAAACAACACTGCAGTTTTCTAACACAAATCACTGGGTTTTGCTCCACACAAGTCTGCATGCAAAAGTTGCCAGTAGATGGTATGCCTCTCTGTTATCAGCTGCTTTCTTTAGTAAACGAAAGGAGAAACCACGTTCAGCCCCAGAGTGGTGATCCATGAAAGTTAAGTACACTTTAGGGGCAGCGTGGAAAGTTGAGGTTGCAGCTGAGAAAATATGAATTTAATGCTACTGGATAAATTTATATAAATATTTCAAAGTAAATTAAGCAATATTTAAAAATATAAATTTATTTCTAGTAAACATCTGGGGTCTTTTTATGTGGATTTTTATTAAAAGGGGTTGCTAATTGTGAATTCCAGCCTCCGAAATTGCTCTGGCAGACCTTTGTTCATTATGCAGTAATTAGAAAGGCACCATTAGCATCTATGCTGTGAACTTTTCAGTGTAGTTCAGGACACATGGTAGTATAACCAATTAAAACAAAAACATTTAAGTGAGTAAGAAAACTATTAAAGCCTATTCATTAGACCTGCATATTTTGGGGTCAGTGGTACAGAACATGCACATCAAAGCAGAAAAAGCTCAAGTTGCTAATATGCCCCAAAGCACTGAAGTGAGCGGCATTGCAGATTGTGAATTTGAGAGGTAGGGCAGCCTTAGGGTACTGATTACATTGATGAGGATACGGTAATGACTTAAGCAGCTGTCAAGAGTTACAGAGACCAAAATCCACAAGGATGTGCAGCTAGGTAGCAGATGCCTTTTTAACTTCCTGCTTGCTCCTCTTCAATAAGTTACAGCAAAAGTTTTATGAGGTGACCTCCACGGCATCTTTTACACAGACTGGGAGTGTCAGTTTTGAAAAGACAGATTTCTTGCAGCAGTAGGCGAGTTCAAGTAGATCTGATTTTAGGAGTTATCAATACGCATGGCCGGTCAGAGTGCGTAAACAGAGTGTTAGAAGGGAATGTAGAAGTATGCTGAATAGTGAATTATTTCAATTAAAGAAAAAAAGAAAAGAAGAAGGACCTTTTCAGTGCATTATGCAAATTTAATTTAAGACATTTAAGACAGATGCCAGCAATCGCTTCAAGGCCAGCACTACCTGAAAATGTGGTCAGGTTGGTCTAACAGCTTTTGACAATCTGACCAAAGCCCACAGGCCCAAAATCATCCATAGAAATAGCTTTATCAAGAGCTTTAAGTAATTCAGTGTCTGAAATCATAATTTGTTTTTAGACATATTTGTTTTCTCTGCAAAAGTTAGCCAACTAACAGGTCAAAACCATCAGTCACGGTCCATACAATCAGTGTAGAAAAAAACAGTATCTCCCGAGAGCAATTCATGCTGTCCTGGGCATTTACCTTGTGATAGGCAAACAGTCCTCTCTGAAGGATCTGTGATTTTTATCCGTAGAGGTAGACCAAATAATACTAATTTAGATCAGTTGCCTAATTTTTGGAAGTCTAACATTACAGGCAGTGGAAGATGGGTTAAATAATAACCTGCTTGTTACAGATAACCAAGTTAGCACACCTGTGTGACTATCCACCCATGTCATTTCCATTTTTCTATATCTACATATAGCAGGTGTTCCAGGCAATTTATTAAGTATGTACAGCCAACTGTCCTTTTTTTCCCTGTGCTATAGTTCCTACAAATGTATCACCAATAAAACTGAACTGTGCTACTTGGACAGTCTTGTCAGTAGCAGGGTGGAAAGCAGTATTGGCCTCCGGAGTGGTGTGGGGAATCACTGACATCTGACCTCAATTAAGCTTATATAAAGTGCTGAAAAGGCCTCAGACTGATTATAATAATTCTTCAGGGATCACCTTCCCTTCTTCCTGCAGCTCATGTGCAGCTTTTTAATGAGCAGCTTGGCAATCCTCTCCGCAGCGAGCACAAAAGTGAATATGGTTGAGTACCAATCAGCAACGTGATTAATCACTGTTAACATAAGAGCAGAGTACTGTTGACTGTTGGTATGTGCTGTTTGATTTGAAGGCATTTATCTGGGGAGGTGGAAGTCTCTCTTTATTCTGACTGAAGCAACCCTGCTGTTCCCAACAGCTGCTGAAGTCAGGCATGTTTTGCTGTGATTAATTCAATATGAGAAGCTGTTGCCATTGTGCTGCGGTGCTGGACACATGTCATTCTTGCTTGTCTGAAAAGTCATAGTAAGAAGATCCATATGCTCTACATCAATTAAGCTTTTACTGAGTAAATGGTATTGTCATCGCCATAATTCAGTGCTGTTGATTTTCTTTTCAAAGTGAGGCTATAGATACATGAACTATCAAGAATAAATTAAAAAGTCCACAATTCTCCTTTATACTAGATGTGAATATCTCCTTAAACTGCTATTTTCCATGATAAAAATCAAAGATTTGTATTATTCTTGCATCTCAAAATCACACTGTCTTCCTCCTGCTGTTTTTGTAAGAACATTATTAGATTTTTTTCTTTTTTTTTTTTTTTTGACTTCCCATTGAAGATGATAGATGGTTACTTCCCTTTGCTGTCAGGCAGTCAGTGAATACCTAATTGAAAGCAGGAGAATATTTATATAGACAAAGCCCCTTTCTTTTTCACAAAGTCTTAGACTTTTAATGTTGCAGGCCAGCATTAACTGTAATCTCTAATGTATATAGTGTATTCTATCAACATGGAACTTGAGTGCTTTCTAAATGAAGTAAACAGTGGTAAAGAGTCTATAACTGTACAACAGTACTTTCTCCACTCCCCCACCATGAAATCATTGGAAAAAAAAATGTTCAATGAAAGTTTTGATCATTTGTGCAATTATTTATATATTTTTTTTCCCTAAGACATTTATGTATTAAGATTTAGATTTTCACTATTATGTTCCATTTATAGAGTGAAAGGCTTTTTTTTGGAAAATATGGAGGAAATTTTTCAAGACCATCTGGGTAATTATGAGTTCTTCTTCAAGCCTGTTCCATAGATATCTAATTTCGTGGTGGGATTTTAGACTGCAACCACAACTGTAGTCTGAATGTGCCCCTTGCAAGTAAAGAATTACCAAGACATTATGTGATTTTGTTTTATCTTACTATGTTTCTGATGTCATTAAAAAATGAATTACAATAGAATTATAGTGTTGCTATGTTAGTGTACCCAAATATTATTTTAGAGTAAAAATGTTGTTTCTCTAAATTTCAAGACGTTTTTTATTGCTATTTGACACAATTTTGTATAGTGGTAAAACTTGGAGGTTTAGGCTTTTATTACTGGATAGGAGGAAGTTAATAGTTTTATTACTGGTTTGCTTCTTAAAAAATAGATACTGTCATTGTAAGATACAGTGTATTTGACATCTCAACTAAAGAATAGTTCTTAAAAACATCCAAGAATACTGAGGTGATTATTTTATTCTTTTTCTCAGAGGAGTATTGTAAAGCTACATGCAACAAATTGTTCTGCCTTCTTTCTTTTTGATAAAATAGAGAGAATGGGAATATTTAGTTTCTGCAAATATTTATGATTTCCATTTATCATTTCAATTCATTATTTTTAATTTATTTTTGTCTCTGGAGTTTCTCTTTCTGTAGTGCTAGAGATCTGATCAACACAAACTATAGATTTTTGACTCTCTCTCAGAAGAGTGATGCCTATTTACTAGTTAACTAAGGCTGATTGATTTCTTTTTTTCTTTTTTATTAAAAACTGTGGTAGGGAACAATCTATTCAGAAAAGTAGTGGGAAGCCAAAATGTTATAGACATTTAAATATATTATTATGATATTTTTAAAGGAAAAGCAATCCAACTGCCCTGAATAGTTTAATTAGAAAAGTAAATATAAATATTTACCAAGGTGTGTATCTGAAGTTTTACATGTGCATATGTCTTGTTCATCAATATTTATTCATATCTAGTATTCCTTACATGTCACATGCCTGCTTCCTGTGTTGTCTACATCTATTTAAGGTGTTTTGCTGCTCTAGTAGTTTAAGAACAGAGGTAATATGCTATGTTAATGAAGTATTTAGTAACCATAATAGAATACCTGCTTGTACGTTGATTGACAGTTCATTATATGAAACAAACAAAACACCTCAGTCTGTAAATTCTGTACAATTTGTCTGGCATGAGTAAAGACACACTAATAATGCTTTCAATATTGCTTAGAATGCCAGCCAGATGGAGATAGTAACTACCTTGTAAACAAAAATGTGACATATAATGGAATGCTGGGCTGATGTCATGAAAACTAGAGCATATTCCATCTGAGCATTACTTAAACAAACCCAGGCATTAAATGGAAACCATAAACTGTATTTTGTTGCTGCTGTTGTTACTTGTAACCAGTTCCAAAAACGGATTCCTAAAGGAAAGTTTAGGATGTTTTAAGGGAAAGCTGTGTCACATAGGATAACCAAGCTGTTTTCATAAAACCCGTGCTCCAGTGTGTATTTTGTGACTCTTCCTAGAAGAGGTACTTAATTTAGAGAACTAAGCCAAAATTACCTGTAGCGGGTAACACTTTAAGAACACTTTTATGATCAGAAAATCAGATTCTGTTTCCAAAGGTAACCGTGGGTCTCCTGCCTAACTGTCAGAGCGTATGACTGAATCCACTGTGCCATGAATGTGTTCCTGATTTCCCTTTCAGAGTCTGCTGAAGTGATCATATCCAACACAGATTACAGAACAGTATGTGGCACTTCAGGCAGCTGATGAGCTTTGACTAATGTGTGACTCAAGCCCTGACCCAACATTACGGTGTAGGGATATCATCCAACTTCTGGTAAAATTAGATTCCTAAATTAGGTCGTAGGTTGTAACTCACTTAAAAGTTTCTTTCTTGCGGCCTAATTTTCAAGATTTTACTTAAAAAGGAGCCTTCTTCTAAATCTGAATATTGGAGGATATTGCTTGCAGATCTTAAAATATTCTTTTCTATGAATTTTATTTAGCAAATTTCATGAAAATAATGACAACCCATCTCTACTTGATCCTCTCTGTGCATCTCTAAAGAATCTCATATACAGTTTTTTAAGAGGACTGCTTTATTTTTCCTCCTTTTTTATATGTTTGTTTGTCTGTTTTGAAAACAGAAATGACAGTTTTTTTAAGTTTTCTCACTTTTGAGGTGTTCTTCCTGGTAATTCCTGATATCAGGAATTATATGGTGATTCTTAAACTGCTTGCATGCTTGAGGTCAGTTCAGCTGTTTCTCATTTTCTGCAACAGGTTCTCAAAGTTACAGCGCAGGTTAGAAACCTGCAACTTGGGATATTCTTTTATAAGAATAAAAGCACCCCTTTAAACCTATTACTGTATTTAGTTTTGATTTGACAAATATTAACCCTTGACCTCTTGAAGTTTATCAATAACTCCTTGCACGTCAGAATGTACAGCATGCTTAAAAACTGCAGCTATTTAACGACGCTTCATTAATTTCAGTGGAATGCTCAAGGCATATTTCCAGAATGGCATATTGATAACCCTGTTCTGGGAATACATCATGTTTTGCGACAATTACAACATCCGTCGGGCAATAAATCAGTTAGCTCTATTCCTTGAGGCCCTGAAAATGAGCTAAATCACTGTTTCAGAAACAACTTTTTGCAAGCTCATTTAAAATAAAGAGGATTGGAAAGGAAACATTAGTACAAGATTAAATTGAAAGGCCAAGTGAGGTATGTATAGGTACAAGAGAAGGGCATCATGGGGACTGTGAACAGGATTCCTTCTGTCACATTATACCGCTAGAGATAATGAGTATGATAAAAACTTGTGCTGTAAATAACCTATTGCTATGAAGAAAACTGAAATAAGAAAATAAAATACATGTGTTTATGTATATATAATTCTACAGTTTTATAATTATTGATGATTTCTTGAAGTTAAGGAGATTGAAGAGACTGCAAAGATTTCTTTTAAAATAAGATTTAGGAACAGATTTGGGATGAAAAAAAAGTCAACATTTCATTGTTTAGTTGGACTGAAGAAAACTGTGAGCATGAAAGAATCATCAAATTAACCATGCTTCTAAATTTACTTTACAATTTTTTCTGTTGAGGTGAGAAATCCATGCTATTTTTAGCTAATTTAAATCTTGGGGAGGAGTGATTAATATATTTCGGTGAGTCCTTTTCATATTTGAAACTGCACCTGCCCGTGTTAATAAATAGTTCACAGTGTGCCTGAACTTCAGTCAAAGGGACTGAATGGACTCTTGTAGACATACTTAGCTGAACTTTTATCTGATTCACTTAGGGCTGTGGCAATATAGGTGCAGTATGGGCTGAAGAAATATAAAATAAAATAAAACAAACTTCTTGTTTATGCTATATTTTATATTAGCACAGTCTGCTAGGCAAAAGTAGTCAAGTATATCCCTGCAATCTGAAGTGCGGTATGTAGTATACCTACAACACAGACAAACTGCAATTTCACCTTTGACTAAAGAGTACAAATACATTTCTCCTCCAAATTGCTCCCCAAACTGAGTATTTATTGCATAAAAGGCTTCATGGCATAAGAACCAAGTAATTTAAAGAGTCTTTCCTTGAGAAAGAGGTTTTCTATTTATGGGGTACCTGATGTATGGGGTATATGATTTTATAAACTATAAGGGTACTTTCAGAGCTGGCAGTGAGTTCAGGATTAAGATGTATGATTTCTAAAACTATGGTTATTAGAAGTCTAATTCTTTATATGTTTTATACATTTATAAAGATGCCATAATGCATTAAAAAGATTTTTTTTCTATATATCTGTTACAGTAATTCCGATTATCTGTATTATAGATAGGACTGTTTTTTTGTTTGTTTGTTTTTAATTTAAAAATACTTTAAAAATTAAATCCCTCCTCCTTGAAGGGAAATTCAGGCTCTTATAGTAGATAGATTTTCTGTACAAAGACTTGATTAACTTTTGATTTCTGATATTAGCTAACTGAGTGGCTATGGTTCAACTGGAGAGAATCCAGACCAGGAAATGTGAACCAGATGACAAGAATTCATGGTAGGAGAGCTATGAGAATGATCAAATTCCTATAGAAAATATAACCCATGAGAAGAGATATGAAAAACTACAGTTGTTCAATTCAGAGAATACAAAACCTGTTGATACATAACAAATAAAGGTTAAACTCATCAAGGGAGAGTCAGGTTAGAATGTAGGAAATAATAAATATTTTTAGCAGTAAGGGTACCTAAGCACCAGTATGTTGAGGAAGGTTTTGAAAACTGATGAGAGTTTCTGAAATTAGACAGGTATCATCTAGAATAGACTCAGGTGTGCTTGTTCTTAAACCACAGAAAAATAATAGAAAATATGATCTTCTGAAGTCTGTAATAGCTTATTTCATCCATAATTATATATTCTGACTCCACTCAAGATTGTTTTCATTATATTCACTGAAATATATAAATCTCATGAGCAGGTAGCTGTAATGTGACCTCTATTATCCTTTCCTTGCTGCTTTCTCTTATAGTTTATTCTCTCTTTCTCTTTTTTTTATTTTATTTTTTTCTCCAGGGTAGAATTAATTAATTAATATTAAAGTATTTGGGCATTTGAACTGATTAGCTATGAAAACAGTTTGAAAATGTGAATAAAGTTTTATTTGTATTTGGGGAAAAAAGCACAATGTGATAATAGCCGTGTGTTGCCTCAAAATTCCCTGAATATTCCTCATGGACAGAGCACAACTAAATTTGTAATGGCAGATCTAAGCTATTTTCAGATATGCTATGTCCAAGACTGGTAGCCAAAGGACTTGAAATACTGTTGTATTAACAATAGTCTGCTAGGTTACACAGCTTGGAACCAAAAATTAATTCAATTTTAACAGGATTTATGTTATCTTCTTGTTACTGATACCTACCACAGAATATTCTGCATTAGCATGGAACATCTGTTTGGATATGATTTTAAAGAACCTATTCTAGAGTTTTAAATCATGTTTATAAGTGATTAGTAAATATTAGAAATAAATACTTCCTTTAGTTAATTAACACAGGTAAAAAACTATGTAATTGCAGAGGCAGGAAGACCTCAAACATTCCCAATGCAGCAGCTAATTATTTTTCAGAGAAGTAGATTAAGTCTGAACAGCAAGAAAGTTGATAGAGCCGACTTGTAAAGACATGGAGGAAAACTTTCTCAAGTGACTGAATGATCACAAAAAACAAACTCTCTACAAAAATAATGAGATTATGAGAAAGAAGAGAGGGACACCTCAGCAGGTGAAAAGATGAAGGATAATCAGAAAAGATCATTTGGACCAAATTGTGAAGTCTTCACTTGTTTTCAATAAATTGTATTCTAACATGTCGTTGCTTTTACAAATAATTAAGACTAATTCCTCTAAAAAAAATATGCAGCAGTTAAAGCTATTAATCTTGTAGTTTATTTAAGTTAAGCTGCAATTCTCCAGCATGCAGCAAAGACTGGTCTATTAATAGTGGCCTTTTCAACATATGGTATTATATTTTGTCAGTATAGGATGTGGTTCTTTTTTTATCCTGAATCCCACTTGTACATCTAAACTGATGATGCATTTATCAGCATTCATTTTGTTACAGAAATCTTGCCAGTTCTTTCTCATTGCTTAATAATTATCTGTGCTGAAGATTACATTTTCACTTTCTATCCATGAATCCCAGTTTCCCAGAATTCAGTGCTTTTACATTATTGTGTGTTTTATTTTTGCAGACTCTGAACTTTTTTTTTTTGAGGAAGAACTGGATTTTTGTGTGCATCTTTTTTTGACATTTTTAAAAGGAATACAAAATTGTGCAGTCTCTTCTAGTCTCTTGGTGAACTTGTTCGCTAAAATATTCTTTCTATTTCTACATCATTCCTAGCTTGCTAATATTGACAAAATCAGACAAATAAGCCATTCGAGAAAAGGTATATGTCTAATTTGTGCATAATTCTGCAGCAGATTCATGTAATATCCCTAACCATAGTGTTGAAAAATAGCTCCTAGCATACATAAGCAAATGCTGGTAAATTAATACTGAGCTAGTTAAGACATATATGGCAGTGTCTGTTTAGGTCTTTTCAATATGGGGTGGGAGAAAAAATGAGTCCAATTAATTCTTTTACTGGTACACTGGAAATAGAACCTAGGAAAACACAACACAAGAAAAGTTAAATAGAATCCAAAAGCTTTTCTGCAAATAAACAGGTACTGAGGCAATTAACTTTTAAAAAGATTTGAGCCAATGTGAGAAAAGAATCTTAGGATCTTCTATTATTTTTAAACAAATTGATGAGCCAAACTAGAAGTTTAGCAATGGAAGATTTGAGCATTTGGTCATGTAGTCAGGCTGGGAAATGCAAGCTCATGAACGAAATTTCAGTGGATACATTAGTGAAAATACCATTTCTTACGATTCATTCTTCCAGATGGAGAGTTTTCTTTGTATTATTCTCTCAAGAAAAGAGCTATCCAGAGAAAGGAAATCAACTGGAAGAAACTTTTGCATTCATATTCTGTTACAAATATCTTGTGAGTTTTAATTGGAATTGTAACTAGATAAAACTAATTAATCAATCTAGTGTGCCTAGTGAAATCTGAGGGAAATCAAAACAAAAGCTACGCCTTCAGTATAGTACCCTTATGCCAGTCTCACGGAGGAACTACTAGTAGTAGTTTTACAATGCCATGGCGTTTACCTTCCTATTGAAAGTCTCTCTGCAAGGTTTTAACCATTGTATTTTCAGATATGTATGAGACTCAAAAGTGTAAATATTGTATTTTTTGGAAATGAGAAAAACAGCCTTGACCTGTACTTTCAGGAAGTAAAGCATATAGGAAAAACTCAAAGGTAGGATTTTTGCAATTTATATGGATACTATTCCTGTGATTAAAATCTCTGATGGAACTTGTTCTAGGTTCTTCAAAAGGTAAAAGCTAACACTATTCCAACAAAGATTTTAAAATATTATTTTGATGGAGTTATGATATGAATTCATGATTACAGGAATTAGCAATCACTTAAAATAAATGTGTCATTATCATTTTGCAGTGCATTTCAGGACATTAAAAAAAATCTCTGAAAACTCTTAATCCCAAGTCAATTAAAAGCCAA
This sequence comes from Crypturellus undulatus, assembly GCA_013389825.1. Lineage (NCBI taxonomy): Eukaryota > Metazoa > Chordata > Aves > Tinamiformes > Tinamidae > Crypturellus > Crypturellus undulatus. The sequence goes on from VWPW01020774.1 coordinate 823,498, forward strand.
TGAAACAGATATCTAGTGATTTTGGTGAGCCTCTTTTGGATCCCTGATAGGCCAAATAATTTAAAACCTATTCTTTTGCATTTTGTATCAATTTGCATACCTTTTTTACATCATGCTGGAAAACGTTTTTGTTCCTCAGAGACTAAAGATGAACACTGCACCCTCTTTTTCCTTTGCAGCAGTGTCCTCCAAATTTATAAAGGTGTGATTTCTTGCATGTACCCATAATATTGCAGATTATTTCTTACAGTCCCACTGGATTCTTGTCACAAACTTGTCAGGATTGTTCTAGTCTACTTAAGAACATAGAGAAGCGCAAAACAAAAGGAAAAAGAGCCAAACCTGTATTTGTCAAAGTCACTAGAGATTTATACTGCAAAGAATTCTTGAAATAAAATCAATTTTTACTCCTTTAAGATTCCAATACAGAATACTAATGCAATTACAGTATTGTATTGTCTCCAGTTGTTTAGATGAGCAGATCACAACTTTGGTGTTCAAAGTAATTCTTATTAATCAAGAAAGTGCTTTTGTCAAGGATGGTTTATGATTGCAATTATATTATATATTTTTACATGGAAAACAAGAGGGATTTTTAATATTTACATAATAGCCATTTTTTTTCAATATTTACCAAATTTCTTGCATTTAAGATTTCCTGTATGTTACAGCTTTAGGAACATCCCAGATAGATTTTGCATTGATATTTAATATAAAACTAAAAATAGGTGAAAAACATAGTAACAGAGGTGTTTTCTCACTAGGATTTGACTGTTAAGTTCCTCATTTTTTTTCTAGACAGTACTTGCCCTTCTCAGCCTCCAAATATCAGTGCATCTATGAGATTTGAGGTTTTTCTATCCTGAAGTATGGATCCATTAATATGGATCATAGAAAAATAAACAAAATTGAATCTTGGAAATGCATTAGAAGTTGGCATGAATCTATCAGCTGCGGACAGATCAGGCTTAGGTGACTGACTTTTTAAAAGGATTTGCTCTTTTTAGCACACCTATTTTCACTTCTTGGGTTATATTCTGGGTAGTTACATTTTTGTGTTTGGTACGTAGATGTCTCAAATGGGGAAAATAAAACTCTTGCTACGTATTTCATATACTTTTGTATATTTTAAAGGCTTCCAATGTTCAATAAACTTAAACTTCCTCTTGTAGAAAAGAGCTATTTACCTCTAGATATCCAGTTTTATTTAATTGGTTATTTTTTTGGTTTAGTTGAGTATTTAGTTATGTGTTGGCTGTTGTCTCCTTTGTGACATCTGAAAAGATCAACATTGTCTTTGAACTCTGCCTTGTGCAAAACCAGTGGAGAATTTTAAACTAACTCAAGGAATGATAGTAAACCTAGGGAATCCTGGAAAAGTTTCACGTCTTGTTTCAGGATGTAAGTGAATTATGCAAGTGTTTCATATCTTGTGTAATTTGAGTAGAAACTCTCTTTTAAACACTTATTTTGTTTGGTAGAGCAGTGAACTTCCACATCCTTTTAGCCTCCAAAAATGTATGGAAGAGGGAAATTCAGAATTTTAAAAAGTGTGAGGAAATACATTATTGAGGATATAGAAAGTGATAGAAATAAGCTTGTTCTATAGATATAAAAAAAGGCAACCGGAAAATTTGAAGGCCTCTATTACCAGATTTTGAAGAAGATATTAAACAGCAAAAAAATAACTTAAAAGGGAGCAGGTGGTTTGAGATAGGAGGCAAATGCTGTTTCAAGAACTTTTTTTTTTAAATAAAAAATTATTTAATTAAAACTCACTGATTAAGAAGCATACAAAAAGTTTCTCTTCTGTTGTATTTCTCCCTTATGTCTTCATCATAATGACACTTAAAGCCTCATTATGTTTTTAAAGTGAAAAACTTTGTCTTAGGATGTATGAGCATGACAGGATGATGCTGTATGATTTTCCTTTGAACTTCTGAGAAAATTCTTCTCATCACATTGTGTGACAATTTCTTAATGAGAAGATGCTGGTGGAGTGGAAGCTCAGTGATTTTCTATGTGAGTGGCAGGGTTTTTCTTTGAGTTAAAAAAAAACATGAAAGCAAATGGTAATGCTCATATTGATCCAGACACTGTCTATAGTTACATTTGTTACATTTGTTTATTTTGCCATAATTTATTTATGATTAAATTACTTGATAGAGTCTCAGGAAGGCCAAAAATAATTTTCTGCTTATTGTGGGGAAAAAAAAAAAAAAGAGGCAAAACAGGCTTATTCTGAGTGTTATGATCTTTAATGGTATAATAGAAATCCAAAGGAAGAAAAAGACCAGATATGACAGTATACCATGTAAAAGAACCTGCCTTAGCATGGCATTACATACATAGTTAGCAATCATTGTACTTGACAGATTATAAACAGATTGTAAAATTGCATGTTCCAATGTGTTGTGAAATTAAATCTTATCACCACTAAATTATTTATTCTCCAGTTTGAAAAGTAAGCAAATGCTAAATGCCTCATACATTTTCTCTTTCCTTTGATAAAACAAATATAATCTCCTGATATCAAATGCCCTGTATCATTTATGAACTAGGTTTCAGCTCGATTTATTTTAAATTAAATTGCTTAACATACTTTATACATAGTCTGGAAACCCATGAAGGAAGATAAGTAATCAGTTATTCATTGTTTCATTGGAAGTGATACAGCTTTATATTAAAAAAAGAAACAAAAATCCAGGGATAAAGCCTTTCTATTCGGTCTATGTAAACTCTAATGAGGACAGTATAAAATTGTAGATTCTAGAAATATTTTGTCTTAGTGTCATGAGGGGAGGCTACAATGAGGTTTTAATTTGATCATCACAAAATGAGTAATTCATTTCACTTCTTGATCACTCTCAGGCTGCAGGGCCAGAAGTAGAAACACTTAATGACTGAGAAGATTGCATAAGTTATTATGTCAGCAGACAAGTAACATGATGGAAATACATGGAGAAGAACTATTAGGTAGCAAATTTTCATTGTTCACTGGAGAAATGGCTTTTCAAGGATGTATTTTATCTCTTTCTAACAAACATTTATTTCTTCCTGGTAAGAGTCGTAATCAAGTCTATTTAATATTTCTCAAAAAGATATTTAGCATTTGACAGGGTATTGGACCCTTCAGGAACACCTATCAACTTGCTCTTCACCTGCAAAATCACCCCACAGTCACATGTGTTTAATAACACTAGCTGAGCCAGCAGTTCTGGCAGTCTTTCTGTGAGATTCTGGTGCTGCCAATCAAAATCTGTTTGATTTTTGTTGGATGTTTCTCTGCCATGCAAAATTATCTACACCTGTGCAAAGCGGAAGATACAGTCTCAGGAGCAGATCTGCTGCTGCTATGAATTGTCACAGTGCTATTGACTTCACAGAAACTATAATAATTTATAACAGTGAGAATCTCCTCCCATTGCTGTCTTATTTGAGTGGATAATCTGATTTAGTGGTGATTTACATTGCCTTTGCAGAAGTGTAAATGATTGCTCAAGGTAAAATGCTACAGAGGATCAGGTCTTTCATACTGATCATTTCTTGAGAAGGCTGCACTGAAGAGACTGCCTTTCTCCATATGCATGTTGGATTTTAATACATTAACAAACTATTTTCAGCACATCTACTTTTTAATGTAACTTTATATTTTTAGGTGTCATACATGATAAAAATCTAGAGTAAATAGAAGGAAATGATTGAAGGAAATCATTGCAACAATTCTCCAAAGTGTATATATGTATATATATTTTTCCTCATTACATGGGACTTCAATATGTATTAGTTAAAGATAGTTCCTGGGTGTTCACAGATAGAAGGTGAAAATTTAGTTAGGCTTTTTTTTAATGCTATAGCCAAATACCCTGGTGTTTTATTGCTAATTTTCATACTTTCACTCCAGTTTCTCATTGCTTTGGACTGTGAAATTATTCTTCACTCCTAGGAAATGAGATAATATGCTGTAGTCTGTTAAATGGGAGATCTTTTTTTTTATGAGTTCTGATTTGAAAGTGCCATGCTTGTGCTGTTTACATTTTTAAAATAGTTTCATTTTAATTCTGTAGCAAAATAAATAAATGTTATCTTTTCACCATTTATGCCACTTTTTGGTTGAAGTGCAGTCATTCTTGTGCTAAACAAGTTGAAGCAATGAATGATTCTAACCCAAGGTCTAGAATCAATCCATTAACCAGATAATCCTCTCAAAAGGTCGAAATAAAACAAACAAAAAAACCCTAGAAATACAGTAAACTATAGAATGGCCTGTTCAACAATTTTCCATGAAGATAGACTTTTAAAATCCTAGTATCCTCTATGTTCATGCTTATTTGTGTTTTTCCTTTGGCAGGCTCTGGAACTAGCTTTATGGTATGGTTTAAATCAAATACTATTATAGAAAAAGTAGTTAAAGCAAAGCATAAATTAACAAAATTAAAAAAAAAAAAAACTACATTTCACAAAGCTGAGTTTTCGTTAGCTTTACTTTGTCAAAGAGAAGATATTAGTTCTCTAGAAATGGTTGCTTCCAAGTAGCTTGAGTAGGAATTATCTCCTGCAACACAGTTGCCTAAGGATTACTGCCAAATTGTAAACTGGGCATTTAGCTCCTCTTGTGGTCAGTGGAAAAAAATTGACACCAAATGGTTAATACCCTGCCAAAACAGTGGTCTGAGGGTGGTGGGAATTACCCAGAAGTCTTTGGAGTGTATAAAAGGAGATTTACACCCAAAGGAGATTTACATGACTCGCATGATTATAGGTAAGGCTGAGCTGCTTCCTTGGCAATGACCAATACTGTGTCCCTTTCATACTTATGCTTCCTAGCAATGAAAACCACTAACAGATTTTAAGACTTTTGTTACATAGACCTCTGAATATCGCCTTGATGAAAGGATAAAATATTTCACTGTAGACAGTACTAATAGCTTTTGTGGCAGAAAATTTAAAAAAAATGGGTTTAATGATTGGCAGCAATGCCAATAGAGGAAATATACTTACATACCAATAGATCATTAAAAGCGGGACAAGGTTATGCCATGTTTAGTCTGTGTTATTAGGCTGCTTGTTGGAGTAGGAAAAAAAGAAGCAACTTTTGGATACAGAGGCCTCTGCCTGATCCTATTATATACAGTACTGGTGCAACTAATGTTAGGTTTGCCATTTATCTTTTAACATTTAACTTTTCTTTCACTGTTCTCCATATTCCCCCTTCCTCATTTTTAAAGTATAATGCAAATTCTATTTAAACCTTCTGAAATTGATTTGGGGGTTCATTCACATGCGTTTTTTTTTTACAATCTTAGTTATTCTGTAAAAGTGGGATTTAAACCAAAATTAAAGGGATTATCAAGAGAGTAAGTTATGTCCTTGTTTTAGAAGAATTGGCATAATGTAATATGAGTCATATACCTATATTTAACTTCAACTGCTTAAAGGAAACAGGGCTATGCATAAGGACCTTAATTATTCAGAAAGTTTTGAATGAACATTTCCGGGAGAGTTGCTTGGAGTAGCAAATGGACCCTCCCTGGCACGAGCAAAGAATTTTAGAGTAAAGTTGAAAGAAATGCAGTGTAAGTTTTCTAGTGCATTTGCAGTATGAATTTCATAACTCAGTTCTGCTGGATTCTCAGGCCAGGTGAAACAAGTTACTGTTTCATCAACCAGACCTGAATTTGATGGTAAAAAAGCTCTAAAATATTTTCTAGTTTTGCTATCATACTTTTTTTTTTTCAGTTTTAGATAGCAGTTATTTATGTATGCAGTGAATGAATGAAATTCTCTGATCCCTGTAAGTCATTTTTCACTTCATTACTACAAGAAATGTTGAAGTAATTGTGACTTCAATAATAGTCAACGAGTTTTTATAATTGCAAGCTTAGTGACTACTCTATAAAATCATATATTAAATGGCATATAGAACCTCATCTCTATTTGACTGATCATGTTTTTAGGAAGTTAGCATTCTGGAGTTCTTCAGTCTCATTTAAAATCAATGTAAAAATAACTACCCCAAACATGTCTCTCTCAAAAAGAAAAAAGTAACAGTAGTCCTGTGGCTGTGTAAATGAGAAAAATTACATAATTTCAGTTCGCTAACCTCTTGAGGCTTGAGAGTTAATTGTATCCCTCTTACCCTCTTAACTCTTGTTTTTTATAGAAGGATATTATCTTTTTGAATATTTTACAGGTTCTTCTTCCTAATATTAAAATAAGAATATATCTTAAAGATGAAAGAAAAAAAAAAGGTACCTCTTTGCCTTTTTTCTGAAAGCATAGATAACTTACTCATGTACATTTAAGGCTTCTGGGTGACTCTTGTTCAGTCAGCATTTGTAATGGTGCAGCATAAAAATACCATTCTCTTCCAAGTTGATTTGGTCAAGATTATTGTGCAGGTAATAACATGATTAGGCCTGGTATTAACATCATTAATGACAGAATCTTCAAAAGGGCTCAATCTTTGATGGCATCAGAGATATTTACCTGAATCTTAAAATATCTTCATCTCTTGCAAGACCATGTAATTAAGGCAGTGACTAAACACAGTCCTTGTAAAGGATAAATTAGATCTTAGTTTATTATAGAGTGTTGTTTTTTCTTCATAGTTTGTGCAAGGTTTTTTTTTGGATGGACAGAGACAGATGGATTGAAAAAACAATAGAGTAGGACATGGAAAACAATCAAGGCATTTTCCCTTTCCCAGCTAACCTTTCCAAAATCATACCTGATCTTAAGGAACAAAATGAAAAGTGTGCTATTCTATTTCCCCAATGTACAAGTAGAAGTACTAATAGTCTTATGTAACATTGTGCATGGAAGGATTCTCTATGGGAATCCTTTGATTTCTTCTTGTAAGTAGACACTTTCTCTCCTGAATAAGTATAAGGGCTAAATAGACATACACATGCACAGACATTTAAGAAGGTGGAAGCTAGTCAACTTCCAGAAGATAAAAAGGACACTTGGGGCCCAGATTCAGGTCACTTTAATAAGAAGCATTTAACTGAAACTGTCAAAATTCAGACTCAATCATTCTGAGTTTCAGTGCTCAGAGAGTGACCAAGATTTATATGGACTTACAGGGAAACCTGCCTATCATTACTGACTATGCAGGAAGCTTAGGAGGAAAAATCTGGATGTTTTAAGTGGCTCGGCTTAGATGTTTTCTAATCTACTGATTCTTGGCTTCTGCTAACAATGACAGGAACAAGATGAACTATGGTTTTTCTTGTTTGTATGTGTGTTTGTACTTAAGCATCTGATATAGTTGGCATAATAGCAAAAGTAACAATAACTGTGTTCGAGTTTTCTCAGGGAGGTGAGCTTGAGAGCTGTGCCTGGAAAACCACTTTAGTTAAAGGTTAATGTTCGTTAGTGTGGAGTCAACAGCACTCTGATAAACCTGTTAGTTTAAACTAAACGACAGCATAAGAGCTAGCAGTATACTAGTGAACATTGCAATAAAACATGATGCATTGCATTTGTAAAAATAAAAACAACAGACTTTGGAAAACTGGATAATGCTTGCATTTGATGTATTACAGATGGAGTTTTATTCCCATTTGTGTTCATAGTGAGATATGCAACACTGCTGCCACCTAAATAAGTGAATGGTGGATTTCACTGCTGTAGATCAGAATATGAGACCTTTGGGAATAAAGTATGGGAAATGCAGAGTTAGCTCACAATACACTGTAAAAGAGTGGTGAGTTTGGATCACGAGAAGAGAGGATGAGGGGGGTTGCAAAATATGCTATTTTGAAGCCTCCCTGGCTTGCTGAGGGAGGGCTTGCTGTTCAGCACATCTACCCCAGCAAAGGGTAGATTTAAAACTGTGCAGATTTAAACCTAAGTAAGAGCAAAGCAAAGGTTTTCTACACAGAAAGAAGAATTAATTTGACCTAAGGGTGAACAGACATTTTCTCTAATCTGTTTGCCAGTCTGTTTTCTAGACAGTTATCTGGTCTTCGGATCAAAAACCTTTAGACTAAAACCATCCAGTATTTACACAAGGTAGTATCTTAGAGACTCCGTGTCATTCATCACCGTAACAACAATTAGTTTTGGAGGAAGAACATAAAATAAGATTAAAAAATAAGTAAGTCTTAGAGAAATAAGCAGCGTCAAGCCAATCTGAAGTTAAAATTAGCTCTGGTTTTCCATTTAGGACAGCTCAAGTTTTATTCCTGCATTAATACTTCAGAACTATAATTGGCTAAACAATAAAATTACAATTCATGAATGAGGGTTTTTATCATGGCTATAATCCATGAAAGATTTTATAATTAAAAAAAAAAAAATTGCTTCATGAGCTGGAAAGGGATCATAAAATTGAGAACTAAGAAATAGGTAGAAAGATAAAATAGAAGTGTTGCTTTGTTAGTTTGATTCAAATCTGAGACAGAGATGGCTATTCACAAGCAGAGGTTAAGTATCTATTCCAACTCCTGAAATAATCAATAAGAGCAAATATTGCAGTTAGCTTTCTGTAACAACTTCAGACATTTCATACCAGAAATACATATAAGTGAGAACTGTAAAATTGTTAAATACATTGCAAAAAACAGTATTCTATTGATAGGTCTGTTATATTATTTGTGTATATATATATATCTATATCTATGTGTGTGTGTATATATGTGTGTATATATATACACACACACACACACACACATGCACACATATGTATATATTTTTTTTGTCCAGGGTTCTATACTTATTGACAGTAGAAGGGAAGTGTGTTTTATTTACATA
>VWPW01020774.1:837684-852908 GCA_013389825.1 Crypturellus undulatus
CAAAAAACAGGAGAACACATCTTGAAAAGGGCAAGGAACATAGACTGAAAAAGTGAGTGTTAAAATACAAAATATCAGTTCTTGTGACACATGCTGCAAGATGAGACTGTGTTTTGCTTTCGGTCTAGTAGTAGTGGGATTTCGAGAGTTGCCTGGTGTATTGTCTCTCTAGAAATTCTCCTCAGACTTTTCTTGGCTAGGTTTTTGTATTTGGATGATTTGAAGGATTTTTTTTCCCCACAGATGAGCGCACAGAGTAACTGAGAAAACTGCCTATAGATAGCAACTTCTCTTTCTCTGCCAGCTCTTGATAGTTGCTCACGCCTGTGTAATTGTTTGTAGTGTTTCGTGAGGAGCTTGTTAATCCCTATAGGTTGTATAAAGTGATTCCCTGGGGATGATCTAATTGAAGCAATTAAGGTGAGTTTATTATCACAGTTTAGTAACTGGACTCATAGTCTTCCTGTGGTATTCTTGCATTGAAGGAAACCCTGGGTAGGAAGAGTGATGGGCATTTCTTCTTTACAAGTGTAGAGAAAATTAAATAGTATGAAAGCTAAGCAGATAAGCAGGTGGGTGAGTCCAGGGTTAATTCACAATTAGAAGGTCTTCAAATTTATTAGCTGCTTTTCCCTTAATTAGATTTCTGCTGAAGGTCAGTTTTTGCCTTGATGGCCTCTTCATTTTATCTGGTAAAAACAATGACTCCGATAAAAGGTTTCACTGAAACCCAGAACAGAACGGGAGGAAAACTTCAGGGAGCATATTAGCATGCAAAAGGGAGAAATTCATCTGCAAGGTGACAAATTTCATGAAGTCCTGTAACTTCAGCAAAAAGTCAATGATAACTAGGTCTGCGCTGCTTAGACAAGTAGTGTCTCAGGGCAGCAGTGCTGTAGCAGAGCCCATCGCCTGTTGCCTGAGAGGAAATGCAGTATAAGCAGAGGGGCCTGGTGACATAAGCCCCAGATGCCTTGGTTTCACTTATTCTTTGACTTCTATCATCACTGTTTGATATGCTTTATTGTTGGGATACCTAGAGGATAACCAAAGGTCTGCTTTTTATCAGCTTATTTAGTAAGCATGTGGCTGAGATGGCCACAGTTATTAACAATTTTTTCCTTTTCTCTTTGTATTTGAGCCCCGAGACATAAAATGCGAGCACAGTTAGTGGGCCCTTTCTGTTGGCTCCTCAGAGCTTGCTGGCCTGCTGCAGCCTTTAATCAGTCCCAACATATTTAAACATTTTTCAGGTTGCTGCATTTCTTTAAATTAGGAAGGTTCTCCATAGAAATAACACATTGGGCATGAATAATATGGTTGACACATTTGTTTTTAGGTGTTGTATCTTACCAGCCTTTCTCGATTTTGTCAAAATTGGGTGCTCAGGATGTCACACTGTTTGCATGACACCAGATATAGTACATGCACTACATAAACTACTTTGTTAAATACAGTCTGTCAATGGATGTTTCTTATGAATGGTTTAAGGCACTGAGCTTTTCAATTGCCTTGCAATTGTTACTAGGTGCCAAAGTGCTATTGTAGTTCTTTTTAATCTGAACATGCTCTTTATGGTTTATGGACTTGTTGCAGAGCCACTTGACTGGTGGATGTCCAAGAATGACTACCTGAAATAAAACGTATCTGAACTCAGAGCCATGTTTTCCAGGGCCCATATTACTTCAGGGCCGTATTTTCAGTAAAAAATGGAAAGGAAAAAAGTCTCACATTTGAAACGGCTTCAGCCTAGATAGGGCTTCTTTCTTTCTTTCTTTTTTTTTTTTTTTTCCAATTTCATTGAAAAGCTACCTATTTCTCAGCTACCTATATGCAGTTAGTTGCATAAATGTAAATCATGGATAGCTAGGCTACTGCCAGAGAAGGTATTCTGTATTAATAGGTACTGCAGATGAGAAGCAGAATTTAGCCTCTAAATTGATTTTTTGTACTCCCAAAGCCCTTCAGGNATTTTCAGTGAAAAATGGAAAGGAAAAAAAAGTCTCACATTTGAAATGGCTTCAGCCTAGATAGGGCTTTTTTCTTTTTTTTTTTCCCAATTTCATTGAAAAGCTACCTATTTCTCAGCTACCTATATGCAGTTAGTTGCATAAATGTAAATCATGGATAGCTAGGCTACTGCCAGAGAAGGTATTCTGTATTAATAGGTACTGCAGATGAGAAGCAGAATTTAGCCTCTAAATTGATTTTTTGTACTCCCAAAGCCCTTCAGGCTACAGGGGAAATTGCTAGTCTGAAACAATTAAAATGGACATATCCCATTAATGTTTTTAGTCAACTTTTGTAACATTAGCCTTCTCGTGACTTATCTAGGAGAAAGTAAGATTACCGAATCAGGGGTGTCAGAAAGATCTACAACTTTATCTTTCAAGCCATGACAATATGCATGGTTGACTTCTTTTCTTAAATCTTTGTTGAGCCTCTTCTAATAGTGGTTAAGGGAAAAAAAAATAAAAATAAAAAACTTGTACTATAAAATACTCCTGCTCCTGTTGCTCTGCAAAAATAGCACGTGCTATTGGGAACAGTAAAATGTCTATGGCTGTGCTACTATGGGCTATGTAAGACTTTGGAAACAAGGCTGGCCGTAGCTGCTGGGGATAGAGAACTTGTTTGCACATCAAAAAGGGGTGTGTGACAAATGTCAAGTTGCTTCTACCCACGGCATTTACAACCCTCACTATTCTTGGTGGCAGCAAGAGCAGCAAGCCAGTGCCAGGCATGCGGGATTCCTTTACAGGTTTGCACCTCTTCTTTTGCAGGATGAGTAAATATCTATCTGTCATTGTAAGGGCAGTGAAATTAAATTGCATCTGAGGTGTTGAGAAGTATTCATACTGCAGTCTAGATTCCAGTGTTTAGCCAATGTGGCTCTGTGTATCTGTGAACTTGGGGTTAGTTCAATACTAGCAGCAGTAGTTGAGGATGTTCTTGTACATATTTGTATATATTGCATAAATTGCAAGTCTGTGCACAGAGGAGCGTGAAAAGTGCAATAAAGATCTGCACTGCAGATAAGCGTGCAGCGGCAGCACCAGGAAGAGTTTTTTACCTTAATTACATTCTAAAAATTTCTAATGAGAAATGCACTCCTCTTGACATGCTTAGATCCTTAATCTGCCAGTCATCCAGAAGGGAGAGGCTTGTGCTCTTCTAGAAGTGTATGATGAATTAGGGTTGCTGTTTTGTTTTGTTAATAATCTTTTTATGTTTGTGTTATTTCCATCAAAATGATCTTCATTTCTTTCTTCAACAAATAAACCAGAAATATTGTCTTGCTTGATAATTCATCTTATGATTCTTACAAAAGGTATAAGATTGTTAATGGTGATTGCTCTGTACTTACCTTCTGCATATTATCTTACATAAACACAGACTCAGCATAACTGCCAAACTTGCATCTATTTAGCTGTTCAATAAAACATGAATGTTATACACACACACACACACAATTGTATGGATATATTTGGAAACCTTACAGAAAAAAAAGCAGCATCAGAAAATGTCTGTTCTTGACCATTATACAGTTTGAAATGTCAAGTTCTATCTTACTATAATACAGCTGTGTGCTATAGTGAAGATTATAGAATCTAGAAAAAATTATAGAAACTAGAAAAAATAAAACAATTAGTTGATACATACTTTCTGTGGAAAAAAAATCAATTTATTTGTAAATAAATCTGTCAACAAACAGCATAATTCATCAATTAATACCTTTGAGAGAAAATATGTATTTTTCAATAAGAAAGCCATGAACAAATTATTTAAACATGAAAAAATGCATTTTTAATCATAATTTTAAACATCGTACAATTTCATATGACACTGAGCCTGTCCATCTTCTGAAAAATATAAAATGTCCATTAGAAAACCTCAAGAAAAGTTGATTCCCTTTCCATCCTCCAAATGTACATTATCTTTATCAAATAAATAGTAAAATAGCAAAAGCACATTGTCAAATTTGCTGTTACTAAATGTAATTAATATAGTGAGTGGATGTTCTGATAAATGCTCTAAGTAGTATCAAAGAAATTGGATATTCATTGGGCTTCTAGATAAATCAATTCATATTGCTGTTGGAATGGAGAAACTTAATAATAAAATTATTCTTTTTACATGAAGAATAATTTTAAAAGTTGACTTAATATAGCCTTACAGGCAAGATTTAAACAGAATTGGACATACACAAGTCCAAGGGACCTGGTGGGGTGCACCCATGAGTGCTGGGGGAGCTGGGCAATGTAATTGTTAGGCCCCCCCTCAATTACATTATGGATAGCCCCCCATAGCTACCTCATCAGATGCTACCGTAGCTAACTCAAATAAACTAGAGCTACAGTCAGGCCAAGAAAAGTTCAGACAGAGCAAGCCTTACAAAAAACCCTCAGAGCCGATGACTTAAAAATTCAGTATAAAGCTTATGGTCTGTTACTATAACAATATGTCAAAACTGTGCTACAGAGCGGCATGATTACAGCAATTAGATGGAAGGATTTAAATGAAATAATAGTAGTTGATGGAAAAAAAAGTGAATAATGTGTATTTGGTTATGGAAGAAAAAAGATTATCCCATGCATTTTGTTAGCGTACACAAATATGTGTTTACTTTTCCTATTCAGGGCTTGCAGCGTAAAGAGATTATTGCTTTTATTTTTTTACTTTTTTTCCGACATAAGTATGTACAACATACACAAGGGTTTGTCTATCGCAAAGGCCTCTAGGCATTTAGTATTACAAAGCATTAAATGTTGTACAACTGTCTTATCAAAGAAAATTAAATTGCTGGTTTGGACCATTAAGTCAGATTATGCTCTTAGAATCTGAAAGGCCGTATGAGGAAAACTTGTCTGTTTAAAACTTTCCCATCAACGCTACTCTGCAATTCTGCTACTGGTTTCCTTTTTAAAAGTCACAGTGATCACATGTGGCATGATTCTTTTTTCACACAATTAAAATAGTGACATTGATTTTAGTGGAATTGTTCTTCATTTGCCCAATATAAGAAGCGAATTTCACAGATTATTTTCTTGCCATGTTATATGAGCTAACTGTTTTTTCCTGTAAGACATTATCATGATAATTTTAATATGGATTAGGTTAAAATAATCTTCATCCAGTTAGACAAAGTAGTCAGCCCACTTCTGTGTTACCTACCCCGTTTGTTCCAGCAACTTATTTTTGATGTTTCTTAAAAATAGCTGCTCTTACATCTGTGACTCAAGGTAGGATTGTCTGTAATTATGTCCTAAGTAACACTGCAAATATAAAAGAAGAAAGGAAAATATGTATATATATATATATTAAAAAATGGATCCTTTATGGGACCTCTTGTAGGTTTCTGTCTCATTATGTTAGCAATCTGCCTAGAGAACGGTGTCAGATTTAGAGAGAGACGAGATTGATTTACTTTTCAGGCCCTTCTACCCAGCCTAATTATTGCTTTACAAATGGTGATTCTTTCACCCTTCTGAAGGAGCACTTTGATTAGTGTCTGCAATGCAGGTGCCAGGGCTTAATACGGTAAGTGCATGTCAACTAGTTTCTTTCATCACATAGTCAAAATGTAGAAAACAACCATTGCACAGTAGGAGTGGATATATGGCTCTACTATAGCTTACATGAGCTTAAAATTGGTAAGGATAGAACACCTATGAATGTTGCTTTTTTTTTTTTTTTGGTAGTGATTACTTGTGTTGTTCTGGTAAACACTGGAATGACATATAGATGTGAAAGAAATAAAAATAAAATTACTGGTAATAGGTAGCTTACAGGCATAAAATTTTAAATAAAATTCCGATAAGAATTTTTGCTTCCTCCGTCCTCCACAAGATTGAATGTTTATGCTCACAAATTAAGATATAGTTCCAGCATTACAGACACACTTCTCAGGTGACGTACTAGTGACTTCAGTTGCTGAATTGTTTTAGTATTAAGAAATAGTAGATTGATTTTCTTTGTGTCTTTATAAATAACTTTTGTTTGTTTGTTTTGTTTTCTTAGCAGTTGGCAATGACTAGATAAACAAAACCTTGGACAAGTAAATAACAAGTCCAGGATTTTATCGTTAGTATAATTCCTTAAAAAATGAAGAATCAACATTGGTGTCTAATTGAAATCTTGTTATGTAAGACTTCTCACTGACTTCTCATTAAAATAAGTTTCTCAGTTGCTCGATGTGTTACCTCATTTGACAAGGAAACTAAGATTTTTTTTTTTCACTTTCCTTGGACTGAAGGAAGAAAAGATATGTGGCTTCTAATTTTTAAAACATAAATAGAAAATATAAATTTTGTTAAATCTCTAAATTTAAAGTAATAATATTCTACTTGTTTCCTTTGTATAATGACACTTGGCCCATAGTGAGATGTGGCCCTGAATAGGGCCAAGATTTCACACAGAATCACAGAATCAGAGAATGCCTAAGGTTGGAAGGGACCTCTAGAGGTCATCTAGTCCAGCCCCCCCTGCACACGCAGGGCCACCTAGAGCACGTGGCACAGGGCTGCATCCAAGCGGGTCTTGAAGATCTCCAGAGAAGGAGACTCCACAACCTCTCTGGGCAGCCTGTTCCAGTGCTCTGTCACCCTCACTGTCAAGAAGTTCTTCCTTAAGTTCCCGTGGAACTTTTTATGCCTCAGATAGTGGCCATTTCCTCTGGTTCTGTCAGTGACCACCACTGAAAAGAGGCCGGCCCCATCCTCCTCACTGCCTCCCTTGAGGCACTTATAGACACAGATCAGATCCCCTCTCAGCCTTCTCTTCTCCAGGCTGAACAAGCCCAGCTCCCTCAGCCTCTCCTCATAGGGCAGATGTTCCAGGCCCCTGATCATCCTCGTGGCCCTGCGCTGGACTCTCTCCAGCAGCTCCACATCCCTCTTGTACTGTGGGGCCCAGAACTGGACACAGTGCTCCAGATGTGTAGTACTGTAGAGTACTGCTGAGTAGAGGGGTAAGATCACCTCCCTCGACCTGCTGGAGACGCTCCTCTTAATGCACCCCCGGATGCCATTGGCCTTCTTGGCCACGAGGGCACACTGCTGCCTCATGGTCAACCTGTCGTCCACCATGACGCCCAGGTCCTTCTCTGCAGAGCGGCTCTCCAGCAGGTCGGTCCCCAGCCTGTACTGGTGTCTGGGGTTATTTCTCCCCAGGTGCAGGACCGTGCACTTGGCCTTGTTGAATTTCATGAGGTTTTTGACTGCCCAGTTGTCCAGTCTGTCCAGGTCCCTCTGGATGGCAGCGCAGCCCTCTGGGGTATCAGCTACTCCTCCCAGCTTCGTATCATCTGCAAACTTGCTGAGGGAGCACTCCGTGCCTTCATCCAGGTCTTTGATGAATAAATTGAACAGGACTGGACCGAGGACTGACCCCTGGGGGACTCCGCTCAACACAGGCCTCCAACTAGACTCTGCACCGCTGATCACCACCTCTGAGTTCTGCCATCTAGCCAATTCCCAATCCACCTCACCGACATCATATGTGTGTAATATTGTGTCAATCCAGTGATTGATTTTAATGCAACCAACCCCAAATTCTTCGTTTGCTGTATTAAAATAAAAGGATCAGATTATAATTCCACATTGTAATTCACTCAGCCTACTGTATTCAAAACAATAGAGTCTTATTCTACTGATATAGGCCTACTGAAATCGGGCATTAGGGAGCATGAAGAGGCACGTAAGAATTTAGAAATGAGAGTAGACTTTCATGTTAAAATTATCTTGCCCACCCGTAGTTTGAAATTAGTCTACTCTTTGATCACATCTTGTTTGACAACAGCAATACTTATTCCAGACTTTTTACTCAACTTCCTTGTCAATTTATGCAAAATTTATTTACATTTTTCTCCAATATGAAGATTTGATCAAACTGCATTTCTTAAACTTGTAGAATAATTGCTTATTCTTATATAGAACTCTTTCTTTAGCTTGTGAAACTTTTTACAATGCTGTGGATTCTTATTTTCATCTTTTCCCTCTGCATTTTTTCATATGCAGTGTTACTGTGCAGAAGTTTTGATAAGCTGTACAATCCTACCTTCACCCTGCTCAACCTTTGCATTTTTTTTCAACATCTAGACCATTACCAAATCATGTGAAAATTTCCTGTGTAATGTTTTTCTAAAGTTTCTGTTCACCTCTGCCTCTGTAGTTGGAACATTTTGCTGGACACGTAGTTGTCTTTGACATTGTTTCTTAATCCACTTCTACTCCTCGTGCCCCTCAAGGCTCTGACATTTCCTTTCTGCTAGACATGTAACAGAAGCGCTTTGCACAATTAAATGGTCAGTGGTGGGCCTTAATCCTCAATTGCTGTAAATCAGGATATAATGATTGTTTTTGGTTGCAATCTTCTGTGAGACCTTGCAGTATGGTTCTAAAAAACTGTGGGTATTTTCAGTTTACACAGTTATTGTATGGATCCAAGTCTCCTCTCAAGAATATAATGACATGTTTTTAACTTGCAGAATGTGCACTAGGTAAGCAAGAACTAAGTATTTCAGGACAGACAGGTGAATTTAAGACCTTGAAGGCAAGGGATTGACTTGGGCCTAGAGCATGAGGCTAAGAGTCAAGAGCTGAGTTGCATCAGCGTTTAAGGCCTCTCTAGAGTAGATTCCTCTTGGAGAGGACCAATGAGTTTGGATAGTTTTAAACACAGGAACTTTGTTTTTGAATATTGTTTGAAGATATTGCAAGATGGTGCATGCTTTACAAAGGATAGGGTTTTTTTTTCAGATTATTAGTGTTTTCTCTAATTATTAATATCATAAAATAATACTGTAATGCTATATACTTTCAACAGAGGAACTTGTTGAACATGAAGGAATTAAGCCCTGCACAAGGATATTCAAGTATAATAATGCACATTTGCAAGCTATCTGAACACCAGACAGCTGAATATCTATGTAAAGGCTTACTATACATGAAGGTAGAGGTTTTTGAACCAGCTTAAACAGAAAGCAACAAACAATGCAAAACAAGAACCAAATGAGAAAGCAAGCAAACAAAAATGAATAGTGCATGAAGCTACAGAAATGTGATTTAGAGGATAGAGGGTAAATGCAACAAAACAAAAACAAACAAACAAAGTCCATCAGAGAAGACTGTTAGGGGTTCTATAGAACATTAATTTTCCTAAATTTGTCTAGTATTTGTTATCTATAATCCTATTCTTTGCTAATTTGTTTTACCGCCTTCTCTTAGTCATATGCAGCATGTATGCACATAATTTTAGCTTGGGGGATCCTATTTATGCTGAACATCTAGCAAATATTTGAATATAATTAAAGAAATCATAAAGGGACTGTGCCATTCTGATATATGAATCATACAACAGAATACATTTGAAATTTCACAGGCTTTTAATGATGTAGTAAACAGGAATTTTAATTGGCTACACTTTCTCATATATACTGAAGAAAGCTTAGAGTAACTGAGAATAGAATTTGAATGTATATATACTAATTAAATAAGAAAATCCAGTTTCATCTCCAGGCTTTTGCATCTGATTCAGGTTAGGCAATTACTTATTTTTTTGCACCTCTCTTCAAATTAAAGTTTGAGGCATTTCAAAGCTGTAGCAACACATAAGTATGCTTGCAACACTAATTACAAGGTAGCTTGCTTTCAATAGCCTGTGAGAACATGAAGATCATCTGTGTCATCATTCTTGCTTGATGCGTAATTATGACCTAGTGCTTTAATTTGAATTGTCCAAAGGAAGGTGGCATTAACCTCCTTTCTAGTAAATGTAACAGCTGGGATTCTGTTAGTTCCCTGCAGACTTCTCCAGGCAATATTTATCAGAAATTTCAAGTGCAAAATAAACTGTTGTGCTACAGCAGTCAGTCTTCACAGCAATGTGTGTACAGCTGTAATAAGTGGCAATATGTATAGTTGCACAGTGTGATTTTGATCCTACTGCATCTCTCTATCAGTAATTCTTGCACATTTGAAGTGTTCTGATAAATAAACTTTTACTTCATGGATGTAGTTTTTATATTGGTGTGTAACAATTTCTTTTTTTCTCTAGTATTACAGGAACCAAATAAATGTTGTGGCTTTCTTTTCAGGAATAAGCTAATACTTGTAACAGAGTCTTTAACATCATGTATGTCCCTCTCTTTCTTACATAATCTCTGCTGTAAATTTTTACTCCCCTGCCTAGGTCTGTCAATGTGCTTTTTGTGCTTGCTTTATGGATACCTTAAAGGTTGACTAGGGAGCCTTGCTCTGGCTTGCTAAGCATGCAGGTTTTGAAACATATCATAGTCTTTCAGTTGGGAAGGGACACTTAAAAAAATAATAATAACGCTGCTGATAATAATAGCTGGGCGATGCTACTGAAAGATGACGGCTCGGTAGCACTCAGTGCCAGCCCAGCTCGTCTCCGGCGAGTGAACTGTTTTGTCAACAGCTCCATCTGCAGCCCACGGGCAGCCGTGTGCTGTGTGCTGCCATCCCAGGATGCGCTCGCACAACACAGTTGTCTGTTAAAATTAGGTTTGAAAAGCAACACCTTAAGACACCTTTTTTGCGGTTGAAATTTTGGCATTGTCAGGTTTTATATGATTTCTGAGCGTATAGCCGTAGGCTCTGTCAACGGGAACTCGACGGGAAAGAAGCAGGGAGCGAGGGAAGGGAGAAGCAAGCTATTGCTGATGCTGAGGGCCTGCAATCACGCATAACAAACCCGACAGTCAGCTGCTTAAATACCTACATGACAAATTAACCCAAATTTCTCATGTGTTTTTACTTCCCCCGCCCCCCTTAGAGAAAATGATCTCTCTCGGTATCTGGATTTCCCTTCATGTATTTCCTTCCAGAGACCATTTCCAAGCTGTGGAGCGCTCGGTACCATCTCCCTAGTGTAGCTCAGCCTGCCAGGGCTGTGATGTGCACTGCTTGAATCACCCGTCTGCCCAGCAGTGGCGATGGCAGCAGGCTCTCCTTCGGGACATGGGGTAGAAGTTAGCAGGGTTTTCATCTATTTTTAGCCCGGGCCTGTGGTTTGGGAACACTAGAGGGCTGTAGAAGTCTTTTCCTAGCCACCTGGGGTGAGGGGACTTATTGGAGGAAGGCTGAAAAGTGGCTGTGACAAAGAAGGGGCTCATGCAGGATAACAGGTACCAACACACATTCTAAATCAGCTGCAAACTAGCAGTAGTTTTACATGGTTTTTAAAACAGCTGAAAACAAGTATCTTTATTATGAATACGATGATTATGGCTATATATGCTTCACACGGCCTTTGATGGCATAGTAGTTGCCAGATTTTTATAGGAATGTTCAGGATAACATTTGTTTTTCTCCTTTACCTCATACTTGCATTAATAACGTGTGTGTGTGTATTGAGGGGGATGTTTCTAGATTAACTTTCATTCACAGAACTATTTCTAACGCCACAGTCTCTGTGTATATAGTATTAAAACTCTGTATATTATCTTCTGAACACCTTCAGATATCTTTTTTGACCTCTTGGTGCCCTTGACAAATTAAAATGCCATTTGAGATGGACAGGAACATTAGTTGGTAGGAAACAGTCATTCCTTGGCTACAGAAAATAGTACACACAAAGGCTTGCCTTCCCATCTCACTTCTCATGACAGCAGTCCTACCTACATGTCTGTATAGATGGATGGGGTTTTGGTATATTCAAAAGATTAACAAATTTAGATTACTTCAGATAGATAGGCATAGAAGTGAATACTGCAGTGAAAGACTGTTCATATACCTTGTCATTAGTTTCCTATCTTTCACTCTAAGGTGCTTCAATGCTGTCAGTAATCTTAACGCATAGGGAGCAAGTCGGTCTCTCAAAAAAGCAAGACTCAAGACATTTTGGGCTTTATAGGTCAAAAACAGCACTTCAAACTCCACTTGAAAAACGACAAGCAGCCAGAGCAGATTTGGAGAGCAGATGTCAAATGCTCATAAAGAGATACAAAGCATATCAAACAGGATGCCACCTTCTATACCAGATTGTCTTCAGGTTGATTTAAGGTGTGACTCTATGTGGAGCTCCTATCAGTTGTTAAATTTGTTATTTGATAAAGGTGTATTTGTAAATGCTGAATTATGAACACATAGCATGATATAGGAATGTAATTGTACATTAAAAGAACAGGGCAGGTTGTCCTCTTTATGTGATACAAAGTCTGGTCAGACTGCAGTACAATATAAGCTCTGTATGCCTAAGTTTCATCTAGAAAAAATACCCCTGTCAAAAACATATTTACTTGTCGTTGTCTTTACCATTGACTCCTTGCAGAGAGGGAAGGGTTGTAGAATACTTCCTTGAAGAACCTGAGTAAGGTTAGAAGAAGTCAGAAGCTGAAAAAACATTCCTACATACTCTTACAATCTTAAAGGCCTTTACAAGTCTTTGCTGAAGTGGAAGCTTGTGTGTATTTTTGGTAGAACTATTATTCTGTATGGAAAGTGTAAATCAGTATGCTCAACTTCTACTGTCTGGTTCAGTTTTTCGTTCTAGGTGCCTATTTAATTATTTTCTCTTCTATCACTTTGTTGTGGAAATAGACTACATTTAATTCGATATGCCCATAGTGTTTTAACGAGCTGCAACAGTAGGCATAATTTGCTTACATGGCTCACAGGACATATAATCATGGACCGCTTTCATGGAACCTTTTGTAGTAGGAGGTCCTAGTATGTTTTATGAACTGAAGCAACTTATGCTTTTATTGCTTGTGAAGGTGTTTTAAATGATGAACAAATGCAGATACCCATGAAGTAGAATATAACAGCCCTTACCAATGTCAAGTAGCATTATGTGAAGTATAAAGTAGGAAGTAAAGAAGGGAGCACCCATCTGAGACTACTGATGTCATTTATTATGGGTCAGCTTGCTAGCAGTGTTTTTATTGTAGATTATAATTGAATGGATTTTGTTGCAAACTAGAGAAGAATATCAAAGCTTTTTTTTTTTTTTAGAATTTTCAACTGTAAAAATGCAGTCCCAGTATGGTATGTTATCCATTACTGCTGCAAGGTATCCATTACAAGAGAAGAAAACAATAGATAGACTGGTAAAAAGAAAGGAAAATCCTATGAAGCAGGAAAGCAAGAAACTTAAATCAGAATTAGCACTGTTTTCTTTTAAGCTATTAGCATAATACTGCAAAGCAAAATATGATAACTTTCTGCTATTGTTGCAGCTCAAAGGAAACGGGATCTCAAAAATAGCAACTATAATTTGGAACAATGCAGTTTAGGTTTGCAAACTCTTACATATATCGTTCTGGTTTGATATTACATATAATATCAATAAAGTTTTGTCTGATGTTGTATAAAATGTCAGTTGTGTTTATAGGGAACTTTTGAACACCCTAATAATTTGATCAATGAACATCAGTGTTTAATTATATTTTTGCTTAGCATCAAGCAGGATTCTGGATGACTTCTTGAGCTTTTTTTTTTTTGGCATTTTTTGTCATACCAATTAATTTATCTTATTGATTTATCTGACTATAGAGCAGGTTTCCTAGCATCAAGTGTGAATAGCATGACCAAATTGTTTCTTACTTGATTATACAAATAAAATGAGAGCTAAACTTCCAAATGTGAAGAAAATGAACCAAGAGGGCCTTTGTAATGCATGAAACAAATTGGCTGTAGTTCCTCTGTTACTTTCTTGAGCAATGAAATCATAGACTCGATAATGATACAGTTTTCTTGTGCCACATAAGTTATCGAAGTGGTAGGTAATAAAGAAACAAATTGCTAATTCAGAAAAAAATTGTAAGCTGCTATGAATTCCAGTGTGATCATGTAAAACCCTCAGAGGATGGATGATACTAACAGATGGAAAGCTATTTAGGAAAGCAGTCACTCTGAAAACTTTGTGGAGAGAAGCAGAAGCTAATCAAAGCAATGTGAGCTCACAAAAATGAAGAGTATTTATATCATCCTTAGAGATGTAATGATGAAACCATTGAGAAAAAAAATCAACAGATTATATTGCTCACAATGTTGGCATTAGTAAGATTTCTTCATGTCCTATTTTGGTGCCAATAACAATAATAAAAAATAACTAAGTTTGTTAAATAAATAGATAAACTAAATGAAGAAGAGCAAAGGAAGGAATGAAAGGACTGCAGTACGTCATATGTAATGAAAACTGAGCTTGGTTTGTTTAGCAAATAAAATGTAGATGAATTAGTGATTTGATTTGAATCTATAACTGCCTACATGAAGAATAGAAAATTGATAATACATGTCTACTAAGTCCATAGGTGAGAATATGTAAAAGTCTGAAAGCTAAAAGTAGAATATAGATCAAATCAAGCTAGAAATAAGTTAGGCATTTTAACTAACTGTGGAATCTACTTTCTGATGCAGTAGATGGATTTTCTGCCACTGGAAATAAAATTGTGAACTTTTTTCTTATTTTTTTTTCAAAGGTATGCTCTAAATCAGACTTAAATATTGAATTTGAAGTAAAAATAATTAAAATTTTGTATCTATAATGCAAAGGAAGTCAAACGACTGTAGTATTGTTTCCTGTCCTCACAGTTGCATTGACCTAAAACAAACCATGCTCTTTTTCTGTTTCTTTTAGAATCATAGAATCATAGAATGCCTAAGGTTGGAAGGGACCTCTAGAGGTCATCTAGTCCAACCCCCCTGCACACGCAGGGCCACCTAGAGCACGTGGCACAGGGCTGCATCCAAGCGGGTCTTGAAGATCTCCAGAGAGGGAGACTCCACAACCTCTCTGGGCAGCCTGTTCCAGTGCTCTGTCACCCTCACCGTCAAGAAGTTCTTCCTTAAGTTCCCGTGGAACTTTTTATGCTTCAATTTGTGGCCATTTCCTCTGGTTCTGTCAGTGACCACCAGTGAAAAGAGGCCAGCCCCATCTTCCTCATTGCCTCCCTTGAGGCACTTATAGACACAGATCAGGTCCCCTCTCAGCCTTCTCTTCTCCAGGCTGAACAAGCCCAGCTCCCTCAGCCTCACCTCATAGGGCAGATGTTCCAGGCCCCTGATCATCCTCGTGGCCCTGCGCTGGACTCTCTCCAGCAGCTCCACATCCCTCTTGTACTGTGGGGCCCAGAACTGGACACAGTACTCCAGATGTGGCCTTACCAGGGCTGAGTAGAGGGGTAAGATCACCTCCCTCGACCTGCTGGAGATGCTCCTCTTAATGCACCCCAGGATGCCATTGGCCTTCTTGGCCAC
>VWPW01020774.1:853616-930222 GCA_013389825.1 Crypturellus undulatus
TTCCCCCTGATCTTCCTTTTACTGTTAATATATTTATAAAAGTTTTTCTTGTTATTTTTAACATCCCTTGCCAGGCTGCATTCCAGCTGCGCCTTAGCTTTCCTAGTTGCATTTCTGCACTCCCTGACTACGCCCCTGTATTTTTCCCAGGGAGCCTGCCCTTTCTTCCACATTCTGTATACCCCCTTCTTCTGCTTGAGCATTGCCACCAGCTCCTTGCTCATCCACGCAGGCCTCTTGCCCCCTCGGCCTGACTTCCTACGCACAGGGATGCACTGCTGCTGGGCGCAGAGGAAGTGACGTTTGAACACTAGCCAGCTCTCTTGGGCCCCCCTTCCTTCTAGGGCTCTAGCCCATGGGATTCTTTCGAGGAGGTTTCTGAAGAGGCTAAAGTTGGCCCTCCTGAAGTCCATTGTTGCAAGGCTGCTTACAGCCCTGCCTCCTCCTCGTCGGATCCTGAACTGCACCAGCTCATGGTCACTACAGCCGAGGCTATCCCCCACCCTCACATCTCCTACCAGACCCTCTCTGTTTGTTAGCACGAGGTCCAGCAGCCCACCTTTCCTCGTCGGCTCCTCCACAACCTGCATCAAAAAGTTATCATCAACACTCTGCAGGAACCTCCAGGACTGCTTGTGCCTGCTTGTGCCTTTTAATTTCGTTTCTATATTCATCTGTTAAACTGTGTGCCAATTTGTTGTCTACTACTGAAAATAGTGTATATAGAGAGCTTCCTTTTAAGTCAATAAGATATGGGGTCACATAAAATATAATTTAGTTGGTTCTTGGCTGTCTTCCAGTTGATATCATAAATTCTACTTACCTGAAAGCATACAATTTTTTTCTTCCTCTTAAGAATATATGGCACTGCACAATAGACCAAGTGTATTACTGAGGAAGTTCATCTTTCTTTAGAGGATTAGTATTACCCTACTTCAGAGGCAGAATGCTAGTTTGATTTGATGGACCAGTTTACCATAGCAAATTGCATATTCCAAAAGCACTTTCTACCAAGAGTTACTGTCCGTTGTGTGCCATCTGCTAAGAGTCTGATATCTCTAAATTTAGATGATCAGTGCAGGCAATTCAGATAGTAAATTACTCATTTAAACGTTGTAGTGGACACTTCACCATATGAAAGCTTACTTCTGCTTCTTCTGAAATTTTAGTTAAGCAAGATATAAATATAAAATGGATGTTTGCAAAAGCATATTTTTTTTAGTACACTGATACTTACTTGCATCCTTACTTGCATGTATCAACTGAGTCACTATTATACTGTGTGTGTGCTAATTTGACCCTTAGCATAAGATAAGGTAAGATAAGTAATGAAGAATGAACTCAGGAACTGCAAACTAATGGCACTGTGAATGCATTGGTTTGGGATGACAGTTTATAGGATGTAACATCGCAGTCTCTCTCTCTCTCCCTCTTTCTCTCTCTCTATATGTATTTAAACTGTTCTACACCGAGAGTGGGGGAAAGCAATACAGAAAGTGCAGCTGCAGATTTTTTAGTTTTCCTTCCCTGTTACCTATTTGTCCTTGTATCCAATGGGGTATTGTGTAACTCCTCTGAGAACAATGACTGGAGACAAGCGTGACTTGTTAGTTAAGCTGTGCAAATTGACAGCCTGTCTGGGCTAAACTGGTGCCAGGCCAATAGTTTGTGACTGCCCGCTGGGGCAAAAAATACAAATTGGAAGTGTCTCATAGGCTTGCCGTCAAAATTGAAGCTTTCTTGATTGTGGGATTTGCAGACATCCCACTCCTGTGCTGTAACATGTCCTTACACCAAATTTAAATGAGAAGTGCCAGTGGAGGTTGAACTGACACGTTTAGCAGTTCTCACAGGTATTATGGGTTTCGCTGATAACATTTTTGTATCATTTTGTTTCTAAGCACTCTACGCTCTAATAAATTACAGAATACCAGGAAAAGCAAAAATATTTTTGCCTTATTTTGCTTTAATTTTAAATTTCCTCTACTCATCCCTGGAGAGAGGATGGACTGCCACTTGACATGCTCTGTGCTTCTGGCTTAGTATCGCAGAGTTGTGCTTTTCCAGCGCTCTGCAACAGCGTTACTTTTGGTCCCAGGTAGCCCTCCTTCCTGTCTAAGTAAAGAAGGCTTTGTTAAGTGACTCTGAATTCACACACGCATAGAAGGTTAGGAAACTGCAGTTCTGTTTCAGATATTGGCCGTGCTGGAGAATTAGCTCATTGCTGGCTCTGCTGGTTTTCAATACCGTCCACAGGA
The DNA here is from genome assembly GCA_013389825.1 of Crypturellus undulatus. Taxonomy (NCBI): domain Eukaryota; kingdom Metazoa; phylum Chordata; class Aves; order Tinamiformes; family Tinamidae; genus Crypturellus; species Crypturellus undulatus. The sequence goes on from VWPW01020774.1 coordinate 855,875, forward strand.
GTCAGTGGACAGTTCGTTACTTGGGTATATGCATGAACCTTTAGCTTTTGTGATAGAAAGCAGATGAAGATCATGTGTATAGTGTTCACAGTATTGAGTGCTTGTTCAGCACAGTTCTGTCTGCATTACAGATTTCTAATTTCTTAATTCTTGCTGTTAATGACCGTATTAGCTCTATGGTGGGATAATGTGGTCTTAGTATAGCTCATGAATTTAGAGCTCTCTCATTCCCTCTGTTCCTAGGATAGATGTTTTCGGAGACCATTCTCAAATTAGGAGCAGAGATAGTGTAAACTAAAACTGCTTCCTCTAGTGAGAAATCCTGTTTGCAATTCAGTTGAAATTTGCTAGTTTAGATATGTGTATCACTGATAATTGTTTGGTACAGTTTGCCAAAAAGTTTTAAATATACATTAAATCATCATGTAGAAAGAGTTAATCATAGGTAATGATAAAAGCAGTAATATTTAATTTGATTGGATTAAAAATTTTCTTTCTTTCAGATTAACAAAGACGACTTTTGGTCTAATCAGAAGTTTCTTTATTTGGAATAAAAGTGAAAATATCTTTAATAAGTGAGAATTTTGTGTGTGTGTTTTTTGTTGTTTCTTTTTTTCTTTTTTTTCCCCTAATAACTACAGAGTGCGTGTACATAATTGTGAAACACTAATTACTTAAAGGTCACCGAGTTTCTATTTTTTTTAATGTCCCATGGTTTCCTTTCTATAAAGCATAGTAATTAAATTCCCTGTCAACCAAATTCATGTGGTGTCATTTCACTGCATTATTTTAAATGGAAATATGTTGAATTTTTGCTGTACTTCTTATTCTTTTATTTGCTATTTTTGCTGATTGACACATGTCTGGAAAAATCCTTAAGAAACAATATAATTAGTCCATTTGCATTGCCTGGAATTAGGTGACCTTTGGTTTTGGCAGTAATTAGACTACTCCTGATGTAGATCTTACTTGCTGGTAGTCACTAACTAGGCAGGAAAGGAGTCCAAGTGGCTCATTTAGTGAGCTACAAAAGCTTTTCAAATATCATTAAAATGAACAGGAAGTTATAATTAATAGAGTGGTATTTTATGGATGTGTCCCACAGATAAAATGTGGCTAGAAGCAGTTATTTACCCAGCCAGAAAACCCTTAAAATAAACCAACATTTGTCTTGGGCACAGCTCCTTTGTATCCTCTAATTTTACTATTCTACAGTGCTTCAGCGTCTTAGAGCACGTGTATATTCTGAGTGATTTCTTCTCAAGAAATGTGTATGTAGGCGTACATACTTAGCCTAATTTTTACTGAAGGTGTTTACAACTAGCTCTCTAAGACTAGTAAAAAATTTATATAGCCATGTAGATTATTTATATAATCCAAATTCACTAAGACATATCTCTCTCATAATGCTTTCATAGCATTAATTATTTTTACATTAGAAGATATTGAAAGCCAACATGGAAAATTTTGGAGTAGTAAATTTTGCACTATTTGCAAACAATTAGGAAATTCATTGAAAACCAAAAATCATGTTTGATCATGTATGGATTATATGTTTCTGTATAAATGTATTTATGCAAAAATATAAATCTGGGTTGCCATTAAACCTAAGCAGAGGTTCATGCCTTTATTTCTAGCAGCTAATTGAGGCACCCAATTTCATAGCATGGATTAAATAGATTCCTGCTTCAGGACTCAGATCTAAGTTCAAGTATCATGATAAAATGAATCAAAATACCAATGTACCCAGAGTAAATCACTCACCAGAAATGTTGTTTACACTGATGTCAGGACCATTTAGAACATTTACCAATAAGTAAACGATTCTACTTTGCATGACTTAACTGGTTCAAGTGACTGGTATATCCATTTCATCCATTTTATTCAGACAAATTCACAAAATGGATTAACACATTTATAAAGTAAGGATTGGATATTTAATCCAGAAAATTGGCAGGTTCCAAACTTTTTTCCTTGATGTTAATAGAAAAAAATGAAGTTTCAGTTGTCACAGTTCACAGTTTAATCAATTAACTTACATCATGTGAACACATATTTAGAATATTATGGGCCTAGGCTTTGATTGATTCAACTATTTGATGAATTAAGTATATTTATCTGATCAAGTGGCAAATGATAGGCATCTCCACAGGCTGCTTCATCTTCCCCATTTTAGATTTATTTGTGTACACTGTACAGATGCACAGATACACTGTGTTTGGATAATTCCTTTTTTTTTTGACCATGTGTATCAGTCCATTGAATTAGATTTAGACAGCTGAGATTGGATGCTTAATTTTCAATAACTAATATTAACTGAGGTGCACACTCCCTCGTAAATTTACATTATTTAACAGTCAGTAGAAACACATGTGAAGATTTTGTCTCCCAAAGTATATGTTCAAAGTATAAGAATGAAATAAACCTCTCTACAGTGTTTTTTGTCCTGATTATTAGATAAATTCCACCAAATATTAATCAATATCTATTCCACAATGCAACGTAAAATCTGAATTCTTAGCTGATGACTTTCTCTGATCAGTGGCCACACTTGGCTGAAAGTAAATACCTTTGACAAGTAGTTATGGAAGCATGAAAACAAAACAAAACAAAAAAACCAAACAAACAGATGTTCTTTCATCTAACTAACCTGATAATACCTTTCAAGTTTATTTTAGGTACTTTAGGAACCTAAAATAACTACAGTAACTAAGTTAATGAGTTGCCAAACAAACCTGAGGATGTTTCACTTTTATAGTAGGAAATTACATACTTCACTTAGATACTTCTGCTTACAGAAATGAGGGATAGGTGGTAAATTTTCACAGAAACCAATCGAATGCCCTGTGATTTCATTTCTTCCTAAGTAGATTGTTGTGTCTATGATTTCAAGTTTATTGTATCTCTCAATTTGAGAGCTGCTAGGCCAAGATAAATGGTTAATTTTCTAAAAAGTAATATTTTTTTCTTTTTTTTTTTTTTAACACAACAGAAAATATTTGATTAGTTGCAGGATAAAATCAGACCAAACTCTTTTTAGTATATATTTCCATTTTGGCAGTGTCCTGTGGATCGATGGAAAACAATATCAAAAAAACCCTGTCATTTCAGTGTCAATAATGCGAGGCAAACATACTGCTAGGATTTTGTATAATACCAAATCTTTGAGTGCATTTGCAGACTGTGGTCTGCCATTGTCTACCTAGCATTTCACATACTTACAAAAGTATATAAATATACAAACACAAATAGATACACCAACTCTGAAACAGAAGTATTTTGTTGTACAAATTTTTAGATACAATTTTAGATACAATTTTAAGGTTTTTAACTTCAGCCTAACCTAACTAGCCTTAATTAGAGAAAAATTTTTGTTTAGGAGATGTAGAGAGGAACATAACAATTCTATATCTACTGCATGTATAGTTAAGAAAGATATGTAGCGTAATCTAGTTTTTGTTGTTGTCGCTAGGATGTTTTTAGGGAAAGTTTGTGTTGTCCATGAGCAATCTACTCATGTGAATTATGGGTGTTGATTGATTCCACAACTGAATTACTGCTACACCTGTTCAAGTCTGTTGTTAAGAATACAGGTGCAGACTGTGTATATCTGCTTAACAAAAACAATGTCCATTTGATGTGCACAGTAGTTGCTATTTATGCAAGTTTAAGATTACCTGGAATCACTTTGTATACAGTTAAAGTTCGATATTTTCAAATTCACAAAATATATTTTTCTTTGCATCTCCTTTAAGGTTGTATTTTCTCTCATTTCTTTTCCTAATCAACAATGTCCTAAAGTTTAACCCTCTTACTTATAAAATAGAAGGTGATATTGTCTCTAATGATAATTTATGCAAGGTTCTGCACATTAAATCTACTAGATAAAACTAGAAAATAGGCAATATCCACAGAGAATGATCCTTCTTTACTCCTCAGCATTACAGGAGGAATAGCTCGGACTATTATGTATATATAAGTCTCAGATGTACAACAAAGACATCTGTGGAAAATGTTTGCAAAATTAGAATTTGTATCTGCACAGGAGGTGGGGGAAAATGTGTCTTTAATAATATTTAGAATTAACTTTTTTTTTATCTGCTTAACAAAAACAATAATTAAATTTGTTTTAATAGCTCTTAGAATTCAGCTTCAAAGTTAAGGCAGTGGGAAATGTAAAAGAAAGGCTCTCTGTTCTGCATTGAATTTTCTAGTACTCTAGAAATGCCAACACATGCATTTGTAAGAATATCTTTAGTCCAGAAGGATTTGTAAATTATAAACCTCTGAAATTAGGATTTTAGAAAAGAAATTAGCTGACCCTTAGCTGCAAAGGTGTCTAAATCCTTTATTAAAGTTGGTGCTGGCATTATAGGCTCTGAAACTATTGAGAAGAGGATTATGACTACTCAGAATTAGATTTTGAAGTGATTTTCTAGCATTATATGAAAAGTGTTGCACACCCATCACAAAACAAAACAAGTAGACTGTACAGCACTTCATATTATCCTCAGAATTTAGTTTTTTTCATATATTGAATAATAAGTAGTAGAATTTATTCAAGATAGAGCATGGATACATAGGAGCTCTTCAGTATTTTCAGGAGTGCATATTGTAATTGGGGAATTGCATATTGTAGTTTTATATTGTAATTTTTAGGAATCCATATTATCCATAGAGGGATGTGGAGCTGCTGGAGAGAGTCCAGTGCAGGGCCACAAGGATGATCAAGGGCCTGGAACATCTGCCCTGTGAGGAGAGGCTGAGGGAGCTGGGCTTGTTCAGCCTGGAGAAGAGAAGGCTGAGAGGGGACCTGATCAGTGTCTATAAATTCCCCAAAGGAGGCAGTGAGGAGGATGGGGCTGGACTAGATGACCTCTAGAGGTCCCTTCCAACCTTAGGCATTCTATGATTCTATATTGTAATTTTTTTATTGTAATAAGAACTCATATTTATTTATGTAATTTCTAACAAGTAATTACAGGCTGTTGGTTATTCTTTTAATCTGTACTAGCTTTATTTACTGGAGGAACAAAAAGAATAGGGATTTCATCTGCAAACACTTTCCCGTCCTCCTTTCTGCTTTCTCTTCCAAATAAGAAGACTTTGAATTTCTTTGGAAGTTGTTAAAACAAAGTGTCATCGACAGCCTAAGATGTTAAAATAGAAAGATGTCACTGACATTTTATCTGTGCAAAAAAAGATTTCTCATCTCAAGATGCGGAGGAAAAAAATGACATATAAACAGTAAATAGAAATACAGTATAAAGGTGTCACTTCTCTTTTGCATTTTCAGCTGCTTTCCTCCTTAGCCTTATTCAAATTTATTGCTGATTTTTTTCAGGGCTGTAAAATCCTGGAGTGTAACACAACCTCACATAATGTTTCCCTCAACTTTTATAGCAGAGGTATGATTTACCGTTGTAATAAAACTCTGCTATCAAGTATTTTCTAAGTGCTTTCATCTTTTTTGTTTATGAATAAAATGTAAAATGAGATTCCCATCTGAAAATATAATTGAAGACAAAGTTACTTATTGTGTACTTCTTTGGGAAGCAAAGTAGATTTGGATGTGTTAGATTGACGTGTATGAAAGTGTCTCACAATGTGCAACTCCTCTTTAATACCCAGGAGCCTCCAAAGTTAAGCGTACTGGTATGACTCACATGACTTTGACTCTCTTTCCCCAGAGGGTTACCGTAACCATAACCACTATGTCAGAAACCAGTATGTTTGATTTGTGTGTCAAATGTTTGGATAATTATTACCGTTTTCATAACCTAGTTCAAATCTGATCCAGATACAGTATTTCTATATGAAGTTATTTCTATATAAACCAGTTACATCTGCTTTTTGGAGGGTTATTATCTATATTTCTAAATGCTAGAATTTCTGAATTCTTTGCAAAAAAAAAGGGTATAAAACATTTTTACACACACAAAATAGTTGGACACCTACAAACAAAGTAGATTTTACACCTGCTCAGGCTTTCCCCTTCACACATTTCTCATTAACTTTGTAATAATTTTTTTCAGCAGCTTGTCAGGAAGATGAAAATAGAAGTGTAAAATTAGGAAAGAAAATAATAAAATAATGGCACAGCATATTACCTCCAGATGTGATGGCTTCAAATGCCGTATATTAGCAGCTTTGGCATCCATTAAACATGCTGCCCCCTGTGGCTTAAAAGGAAGTTTGGTTTATATTAAATTCATGAGTATTTCTTTTTTCTTTTTTTTTTTTCCTTTTTTTTCCCTCCCATTTGCGTGTATGGTAGAGTTACCGTTTAGCATTAAGGAGCAGCGTGTAGTCTAAAATGCGTGGCATCCAGAAACTGTCAGACGCACAGTGTGGACATAGGGAATGGAGCATGTTCCACATTCCGTGTGCGGCTCTTTCTGCACGGAGCTAAGCTAGGCATGAACAGAGCATCCTGCTGCGCTGACTTTTGTGCTGGGCTCATGCTAGACTCACAAACTGCTTCACTGCTCGTTTCTCTTCTCAGATGAACAGTGGGAAAGGCACTTAGTATTTGCTACCAGTCCTTTCCCATGTTTGCTGGCTTGTCAGATTTATTTCGAAGAATTTTGAAGTAGTGGAAAAAAAAAAAAAAAGATGTTGAAGATGTTGCAAGAAGGGTGTCATTTATTGGGCATATCTATTATTAGAGTTTTTTGAAAGCAGATTTCTTCTTTTTTTTTTTTCCTCTATGAAGAATCTCAAGCTTTTGAAATATGTCTTAATTCTGAATTGGAACTAAATCTGAACCCTTCATGTGAAGGGATTAAATAATCATTTTAGATTAATCATTTTTATTTAGATGCTATTGATTCTGTGGTACATAGAATAATATAAATAGAAAATAGAATAGGATGTCATGGCTACATGTGATAGTGTGGTGTTGGATTTGTGAACCTTGTAGATCCCTTTCAATTCTATGAATATTAATTTCGGAAGAAAGAATTAAAGACAGTTGACATAGCTTTTTCTTCTTTGAAATAAAATTTCAGCAAAATTACAACACTGTAAGCTTTTTCACTTATAGGGTTTTTTTTTCAGCAGGAAAGGCTTCTAACGTTTACTTTTTTCTCAAAATACTCTATGTTTAATATAACATTTAAAAGTAACTTGCAGACATAATTACACGACCGTATTATAAGTAAGTATGTAAAATAGCACTTTCATTTTTTGCCAGCTTTATTCATCAGCATTAATTACTAGAATGTGAAGCTGTATTGCTGAATTTGAATTGTTATAACTGCAATTCTACAACAATCCTCTTCTATACAGTTTTAATTTTGATTGAATGAATGGACCATCTCATTTATAGTGGCAGTTATTGGTGAATTGTGACATTAGCAGGGAAAAAAAAAGGCAAATTGCAAAACTTAAAAGACTGCAATTTCTCCCTCATTGCCCAGTGGAAGCTAGAAGTGGATTTGAATTTAAAAAACAGAATAGCAAACAGTAATACTAGACTAAAGCACTGTGCTTCTCAGAGTTTTTCCTAAGTAAACATTACTTAAAGAAAGGCTAGATAACCTTACTTGTAATTAATGTCTCTCCCGCAAACAGTGTAAAATAGTAATAAGCTTTTAGAGAGGAAATTTTAATTACATCTATTTCATGAGTGTGAATAAAGGCAAATAAAGGGAGAGAGATTTGATTGAAGTCTGTAGCTGGGACACTGACAGAGTAGGGGTATGAAATTTGTGTTTCACAAGTCTTAACCACCTATGCCAAATGCCTTCATAGCACCAGACAAGGTGTGCATAAATCACTTTTCTCACTTAATCAGCTGCCTGCTATTGCTGAGGAGTTTGGATCAGCGGCATCTGTTTTTTCTCATTTTGTCTCTGTCTTTGACACAAACCTTAGTCTTCTGAGGGCTGAAGTGCTAACTAAAGTCTTTGGGCTTAATTTAGTAGCGTGTGGATGAAGCTTAATGGTTTATGATATATAGGAGGTCAGAGCAGATGATCTAACAGCCCCTCCTCACCTTAAACCGTATGAAACTCTGTAGACTCCTGAAATACAATAAAGCTGGAATCAATGCCACAGATCACAGTGATAAATGCTGAACTGAACCTTATGCTTGGCTTGAGGTAAAGATGGATTTTGAGCACCCGGGTGCTATGAAGAGACTTGGTCTGCAGCTCTGTGCCAGAGGAGAGCAGCGGCCAAGGAATAGGAAGGAGCTTAGTATTATGGCCAGCATGTTCTCTGTAAAAGAAAACTGTTCAAATGTGAATGTGTGCTTGACAGAAATATGTAAGCCGATGATTTTTTTTTATTCTCTAGGATGAGCTGTTATGAATGGAGAGGCATTTTAAACATAACCATGCCATGAGACTTTAATTCCCTTTCCTGATACTTTGTTTAGCTTAGTTTAGCCACATACACTGTGAACAGGTTTGGTTCTTTTTTGGGGGTTTATTGCTGAGCCTCAAGGAGAGGACTAAATCCTTCAGCATCTCAGGGTTGAGCTATTTCTGGAATATAAATGAGTTTCTGCAGCCGTTTGAACTTGTTTGCATAGTGTCCTGTGCCGTGTAGGTGCCAGTGGAAAGTGCTGCCCTGTGCAGTGAGAAGGGCTGCGTGTCCTTGATGACAGCTTGAACAGTAAGTCTCGGTCACAGCAGGATGGCACTGGAGGCTCCATTGAAGTCTGCGGAAAACTGACTGTGGAATAGAGACTAATTAGAAAATGTTTCAGAGACGGGATAATTTTGCTTGCAGGGAGAACGTCTTCTTTCTGAATACAGAAATTTCTGAATACATATCCCAGACAAGAAAATAGTTGCCGCTGCCGGATGCCAAGATGCAGGGTGCAGATAACAGAGAGCCAGACCTAGCTCTTAAGAGGCATCAGCATTGCATTTCACTCTAGATGCTGTCATTCGTGTCCCCACAGCCTCCCCTTCACTGAGGAGTATGACTGCTCTTGCTATCGCTTTGAAGATTTACTCAGCGGGCAGGCAATGTGATGGGGGACACCCTGCACTGCTAGCCCCGCCGCCCTTACGCAGCGTGAATAAGACTTGCATTTAGGGATAAAAATTTTGCGGATAAGCTTGATCTTTTTCCTCTCTTTATTAGCTCAAATTCATATATACTAGCTTGAAAACAGGTAAGGGTAATGCTCTTATCTGATCTTTGCAATAGTATTCTGAATTGGTACAAATAGAATAGGGCAGATTTTATTAAGTATAAGGAAAAGATGTTGCTGTCATCAAGGAAATTCAAAGATGAATGTGGCTTTTAGTTGTGCAGATATAGGTACAAAATGCATTTTTTTCAATCTTGTTATACAGAAATATTCTTTAAGATTTAGATTTTTTTTAAACTGACAGTAATAAAAATGAGAAATGAAAAATAACAAATAACTAGAAAATTCATTTTTTACTGCTTTTTTTTTCTTCCTAGAGCTTGCTTCATACATGCAACCCAAATTCTAAATACACAGAATACTTCAGATGGAAATTATGACATACTTAATAACATCTTTAAAATGAATGTTGTTCTAGCCAAACTAAAGACATTAAAGGAAAAAATCCAAGCCACATTTCTCTAATGAAAGACAGATGAATATCTTTGAGGAATATAAAGCTTTCCCTGAACACTTGTATTGACCGTGAGAATGTAAACCTCTTGGCCCTGAAATAAACTACAAATATGGAAGTGATTGAATGGGATGGATACTTTACTGACAAAACTGGAATTTTGCCAATGTTTCAACAACGTATGCCTCACTGACATAAACTTGCTTTATAGAATATAGTTATTCATCCTGATCCGAGTTTGTGACTAGATGGATCTTTAGACTTTGTTACCGGTAAAATGTGGGGAATGCACAAATATCTTACTACACAAATAAAAAGTGACCTGTAAATCCTGACTCGGACCATTGCAGCCTGCTTCGTTTCAGTGTGAGTGTAGCTGAAGGTCTGTGCAGCCTGTGATCTCATTGCAACACTGCAGGTTTGTGGGTCTCTCTCCGCTGAAATCTGGTGCTAATGCACTTTCACGCTATGTTACAAATAGATAATTAACATTGAAATAGAACAGGATAGTATGGCAATAAGAAAATCTCTTCATATAATTACATTGGACTGTTACAAATATTTTATTAAAAGAATGGCATTGCTATGATATTTTTTTGAGTAACTCAGTGTTATTCTTTGTTCTCCTCTTCGCCTGTCCTCTCCCCCCAAAAAATCTAAAATAGAACATTAAAAACAAACTACAGAAGATAAAACCACATTTTTGAATTATAGGTTAAGACCAAAGAGAATGTTGATTTTGTTTTATAAGGGCACCAGAGCGAAGGCAGAAAAAGCTTATCCTTCTCCAGGTAGAGAATGAATGTCACTGAAGGTCACAATAAAGCTCTTTTTACTTCTTAGCTTTACTGAATTTTAAACATGGCCTAGTATGTTTTAGGGTCTCCCTAGGAATGTCATGGAAAGGGAGACAGAGCCCTCTCTAATAAAATCCTGTCAGTGCAGTGTTAGCACTGCAAGTGAATTTGCTGGACTTAGCCAAGCACACCGCCTTTTAGGTTTTAGGCAGGATGATCAACTTTAAGCTCTTGTGCTTATGAGAGGTTTTTCTCTGTCTTTGTATTTAGCTGCCATCAGGCTATAAAATCATTTCGCAGACAGGCAGTTGGGTTTCACTTTCTAAGTCGGTGTTAGTGTGCCTTTACTGCAGAGGTTTTGGGAGGTATGTGACTTCTGTATCCAGTCCTGCCTTAAGACTGTAAGACTTAAATCTCACTGAGGCATTTTTATAAATGTAATTAGGTTACGAGACAGAGCTCAGTACTTTCCTAAAGAAATCTCTCTAACTTCCCCATAAACATGATTTTATTTTTACTAATAGTCTTTCACCATTTTCTCTCCAGGTAGCATATTAAGGGCTCTTCTGACTTAGCTGACTATAAACAAACAATTAAGCTATTGTGAAAAGAAACTAGTTTCTAATTACAGAGATAGAGTCTGAATCACAAAGTATAACAACTTTTTATGTGCCAAAACTTGTAGTTCACATAAACATGCATAAGTTGGCAATTCCTGGCTATGGATGCAATTTAGTATTAAATTTCAGCTGGGTTAACACACAGAGGTACCTGAACACTTAGAGATGAATATGAACTTGGGCACAAAGACCTTAGCCTTAACTCAAAGGAACTGAATGATAAACTTAATTAGATTTGTTTCTGGGTATGATGCTGAGAGTAATGACCTGGTGCTGATAACAGAAGGCAACCCACTTTCTATATCGACTAGGTTGTATTCCTTCAGCACCTCCTATATTATTGATGAAGGGGTGAAGGTGGCACAGCTATGGACTCTGACAGGGAACAGATGAAGTCGTTCTGGAGTTGTCCTATTTTTTACCTTGATGGGATGAGACACTGGATAGCAGAGAACAATTGCTCACACTCCATGAAGGTCCCCCTGTACATGTATCTCCTTAATTGACTTTCCTGATTAATAGTTGCGTAAATATAGCGAGTTGATAAGACAGGTGGTAACTCTGCCAGATGGATTCTGCATGCTATCTGTCTTTAAAGAACCGAAGAGATGATTTTGATTTGCCTGTTTCGTGTCTCGCTGTAACTGGGTTTTGAATGAGGTCATCCTAATTATGAGTCATTTCACAGCTGAGTGAGTTTATGCTGGTATTAGTAAGAGGGATACTAGTTCCCTTTAGTCACATTCATATCAGTTACTGCCAGCAAGGGTCCTTTCATTCTTCCACCCCAGTAGTTAAGGTCCTTCTTCCTCGCTATTGTTCGTTGCAGTCCAGTAAACGTCGGAAGGAAACAGCCTGAGCTCGCTGCACGTAAGGGAGTGGGCAGAGGGTAGAGTGGGAGCTATCTGTGTGCTGTTTGGTCCTCATCCGCATGCCAGGCACATAGTCTTCTAAATGCCGGATGTCAGAAATATAATGTCAGTGGGTTGATACCTTCATTTCCCCAGTCTATAAAGGATTCAGGGGAAAGAACCTTGCTGCCTGGTGTCTTATTAGAAGTTTGTGAAAGCTGGGTGTACTTTTGCAGCTTACAATAAAGTAAAATTGCATTTACTGGTGGGTAAAATTGTTGTGAACTAATTTCACCAGTTCATTTCAGACCTTTTCATTTAAACTGACAGAAGCAAATTATGGTTCTATAGCTCGTTCATCCATGATTTCACGCTCTTGCGCCCTATGAAACAAGAGGCAAATCTCAAGGGGTTTCGCTATGGTAAAACAGTTTTAATTAGTAAATAATTCTGAAATTTCACATTCAAAACAAATCCTTACTAAGCAAGCCATATTGTCACTTCCAATCAGAGCACTTTCAGATTTCTCAATGACTGTGTGCATAGGTTCACTTTTCAAAGCAGTTTTGTCTCTGAAGAAAAGAGAGAGTCAGCCTTGAACACTGTTGTTGTTTTTTGCCAATTGGACTAGCATACAAATTGAGGCAGCTACGTCTTTGTGGAAGCATTTCAGTCTGCAATCCGTGAGTCCTATAAATAGAAACTAAACAGTGCATGTTGGAAAAATGTGATAGAATGTCAAACTAATATGCATTTGCTTTAACAGAATTATAGTCAAAAATGCTGTTTTCTGGTGATGGCTGTTGCAGGCAGAGGGAAAAACAGAATTCATAAAGAGAAGCAATTAAAACTCCTGGGCTAGGATAAGGAGGATATATATATATATAAAACAAACATGAGAAAAGCTGAACCACATTTCAAAAAGGTGAAAAAAAGGAGTTGGCAAATATGGTTGTGAGTTGTATAGAAAGTTTTATAGAAAGTATAATTTTGTCCAATTGCTTTCGTCTTCTTCCTTCTGTGAAGAGCATATCTCATACTTTTTGTATGGATGCCTTGTCAAGACATCCTCTTTCCCTGCCTCTTTCCAAGTTGCTGTATCCACAAAGAATTTTTAATCATCATGTTAAAGTGACAGATTCCAGCGTCCAGAAACCAGAGTCAATGTTGTGACTGGAAATTCAGCCCCTTCTCTGCTGTGTGTAGGAATTACAGTACAGTCTTTAATTACCTAATCATGTATCAATCATTATTTCCAAAGAATCCTGATCCTATGCACTGCGTGAAATAACCAGTCAAAGTTAATGGCTTAACTTCCGTACTTGCTTTCCTCCTCCTTGCTCACTCTGTGTTGATGTTATTTGTTGCTGTATTCATATCCTGTTCTGAAGACAAAGCTGTTTGTTAGTTTTCTCGTTGAATTTGCTATGACACTTATCACAGCTATATCTGAATGTTTTGCAAATATTAAAACATTAATTCGGTGTAGAATTAAAAGTATATTAGCATCCTTTCTAGATTTGGAGAAGTAGAACATAAGCCCTTGTTGCAACTTCCAGATCCTAAATAAACCATTCACAAAATAAGGAACAAAGACTAAAGGTGAAATAACTTCAATGACATTTTATCTTTATAGGAAGTAGACATTTTTAATAGGCAATGGAAAGTAACAGTCACTGTTAGGAAGTGGTTCATTGCATTTTAAGATTGTTGCCTTAAATGTGTGTGTCATTCTTGGAAGATACCCATTTCTCTCCACTGACCTGAAAAGTAACCTACTTCTTTTCACCCTAATTGGTCACTTATAGAAAGTGCAATGACTTCCCTAGTATCACATGCACATTTTGTGTGGGCAAACAAGGCATAGAATCTAATTCAGAGTAGTATTCATCCGTCCATCTTTGCTGAGTGATATATTTTTTTAAATCTTTATCCTTTAACACTTAGATTTGTGATAACCGATCCATTTCTGCTCACAATAAAACCATTCACTGCAGATTTTTGATTCATCCCCAGAAGAGGTTTGTCCTATTACACTGAAGTTTCTCTTCCCAGTGAATTATGCTTTGTCTCATCCAGTTTCTAGTCCTAACTACTTAGGCCAGCTAGAGATGTTTCTCCCGTTTTCTTGTTAAATCTACTTCCTTTCATCACTTACCTCTTTTCCTACATATTTTTTAATTCTCATCTCTTCACTGGTTGTTAATTCTCATACATTGTCAAACTATCCTTATTTTATTCTTGGCTTGTCATCTATTCTTAATCTTATCCACTATTTTTGTGTTTGCCTTTCATTTCATCCTCCTTCCTATCCACAAGTTTCAACCGACTTCCATGGCCGCAATTTTATTCTTTTTACAGTTTCATTCATCAATCTTGGCTTTTCTTATTTCGTCACTCAACACTGCCAGGCAGCCAGTGTATACGCCTTGCATCCTCCTACAGAGGTCCTCGTGTCCCCATCGCAGTCAAATGACTGCATTTTCCATCTTCCCTCAAGAGCCAAAACAAAATATTCTTTCTCCATAGATGATTTTATCCTAGAACAATGTAACACATTAAAAGAGACGTTCAGATTTTTAATTCTTCTGGAATCTTACCGTCTAAATGATGGAATCCAAGGAAAATAAATGAATAAAAGCATATGAAACTGGGCTCAAAAAAAAGACCAGTTTGCTAATGTATCTTCCCTGAATCCCATGTACTATGTTTTATAGGAAAGAAACAGTCCTATAATGTTTACTTTCCAGTCTTCTACAGTCTAAACTGCTGCAGAGTAAAATTAACCTCCTTCTTGTCAGTCTCCTACTGCTCAGAGAGTTTTGAACAGCAGCAGGAAAATATGACAAAAGGTTGTTGTCAGTTGCAACTCTGCTGCAGCCTGTCAAATCTTTGAGTTACAACAGTGGCACTCCAGCTTCCTGTCTGCTGATTTAGGAGGAGAGCACTGTAGTAGTTTCATTCAGTTTATAGACTTTCTTTTCAGATTTCTTTCTTTCTTTTTCTTTTTTTTTTAAGCTTAGATTCTGCAGAAGCTGATAAGGGCCTGGAAGGAGTAAATATATTCACTAATAAGTCAGAGCAAATTGCCGGATTTGGCATTAATTTGATTCACACATATAAGTGGACTAGAATTGAGTATTACATTGCATTTTGATATCCTGATATTTCTTTATGATGAATATCTTACAGAGTGTAATGAAATTAACCCAAGTACTAGAAACATCACAAGAAAGTGATCCTGCTGAGTGTTCAGCTGAATGAACATAGATAGGCAAATGGCCTCTTTTATCATTGAAGTGTGTCTCAGAGGAATTATGTAGGTGAGCATTGCTGCGAGGAAGCTGAAGTATTAGCCACTTGCAGAACGCGGTTCTTATGTACAAGAGTTTTAAAAGATTTTTCTGCCTATAGAGTGATGGGTTATACTGTTGACATCACTTAAATACTTGCATACAATGATACTTCATGTGAGTATCCATGGAGTCATCATCTTGAAATTCTCTGTTGCCGGTTACTTTCTTGTTTCTCCAAAACAAAGTAAGTGAAGGATAATCCTTACCCTGGCAGGCTTCACTAATATTACAGCTTCTGTAGAGTCCTCTTAATGCATCAGTGTGCACTACATGTAGACACTCTTCAAAAACATCAGCTAGCTCACTAGCCTCTCACACCTATCCTTTACTTTTAAGCATCTTGGAAAAAAGCTGTTGTGCTCGAAATGCTTTGTCCGAGTCCTTTAAAGACAACAATTGCAAAGAAATCAGACTGCCTCTTTCTCCTTGGCCCGGAAAGACCTGAATATTCTACCTGTCTGCAACAGCCAGCTCCTCTGGAGTTTGAAGAATCACTTCAAAGCTTGATTGTCGGTATCCCAACCCCTGTTAAACTCTGGACAATGTATGGGGAATTGGTTTCAGGGCAATATTTAGAGTCTAAAGGAGCATATCTGTTTAATCTGGCAAAAGCCATCTCAGCACTATTATTAAGCCACTGAGGGAATTTTCAAATGCCGATTTCTTTGTTCTTCCTCCTTCTGGCATCTATCCTGAGTGTCTCTCAGATCAGAGAGATGTGAAAGTCCCTTATGATTAAGGGACTTTTTTGTGAGAGCATGTAGGTGGCCCTCTGCCAGACCACTGTCTTTCATTTCTGTAAAACCCTTCACCTGCAGATGACAGGCAGTAGATTGACTGAATAATAGCTGTTAGAAAGAAGGTGAAGGATAGAAATTTGTCTTTGGAGTTTTGGCAGATGCACAAATAAGTAACATTTTTTTTTTTTTTTCCCCTATTTGTGCCAAGGTGGGATAGTGGCCACTGAGTTACTATTGCTTCCTGTACTTAATGTTATTTTGGCCCCTCATTTGAAGAGGGGACAATTTTTATGCGTCTCAGATCACCTGCCTTAGTTGAAAAATATCCTTGCTGTTTTGCTCTACTGGTGACTACAGTGCTTACACTGCTGTTCTCATGGTTGTGAACAATTTCGAGAATAGATGATGCTATTTATTAAAGCTAATAGGACACTGGTTAGAACTTTTGATAACCTGGTACTTGCTGTAGTCAGTGAACTCTA
The DNA here is from genome assembly GCA_013389825.1 of Crypturellus undulatus. Lineage (NCBI taxonomy): Eukaryota > Metazoa > Chordata > Aves > Tinamiformes > Tinamidae > Crypturellus > Crypturellus undulatus. The sequence continues at coordinate 872,284 of VWPW01020774.1, forward strand.
AAAGAGTTTAAAATTGACACATTAGGGTCAAAATATTTCAAAGTGAGCATGTGTGAGCAGTGATGCTCAGATCCAGTAAATTCATGAAGCTTGTACTTAGTAAGACCTGCTCCTTCAAAAATGGAAAACTGAAGGTTTAGAACAATGTTTAGGTGGGTAGCTATTATTTTCCATAAAGCATGTTAAGATGGCTGTAAGCTAGCCTGAGAACAAGAAGAATCTGAAAGAATACTAGAAAACACAGATTCCTTATCAAAACTTGTCTGTTTTGCGTCAGAAATGGTGAAGCATGGAAGCTAAGGATTTTTTTTTTTTTTTTAACCAACGTGTGTCTAAAGGATAAGAAATGCATTTCTAGCCTTTATGGGGAGCATCTTGCTAGGTAGAATAATTACAACTTCGCAATTTTTGGAGGTGCCTTGGGTATCAGCTCAATCCAGTTTCTTCTATAAATAGCCTGTTTATTCAAAGATGTCTTTCAAGTGGACCTTCCTAACATTTCGCTTTAACTTACCTAGGTGGATAATGGTTACTGGTTCATAACTGAAATTCCTTTGTGGTTTGCATTATACAGGGTCAGAAGGTTGTTAGCAATACAGTTTTTTGTTCTTAATTTAAATGTTTTGGAAAGTTTGGTCAAAATCCTAATATAGAGCTACTATAACTATATAAAGTTATAAAGATCCCATATTTTATTTGGAATTTCAATTGTGGCCAAATCATTTAAATTAGTTACGTAGATGAGCTAGTTAAAAATAAAAGACAGAAACTAGTATATAAAGCCATGAAAATAGTATGCAGGTATATGAATGGATTTTTTTTTTCTTGAGAGCAATCCTTTAAAAAGTCTACCGTTATGCTTTTGTGTATGAACCAAGGAAAGATATTTCTCAGATGTGAGTGCTCATTTGAAAAGTTCTTTCTTTGACATAAGCATCAGTTTTCATTTAAATGACATTCTTGCAAGTGGATATTTCGGCTGAGTTCTTCTTTGATATAATTATGAATCCATAGGTGTGTATATTAGTAGCCATAGTCACCACTGTGGCTGCTCACTAACATTCTTACTGGCAAATCTTTCTCTAGAAAGAGCTTTTGTGTTTTTTTTTCTGTTGATATTTCTTAATTATTTTGGTCAAAAAATCTCCGTACCTTCATTTGCCTCAGTTAATTTCTTTCAGTTACAGTCAGATCCCTAGTCTTTAAAAGGAGTTGTCCATTAGTATTTTTTCCTTTTACCCTCTAGACTCTTTCAGTGCTTTTTCCAACGCGTCTGCTTTTTTGGCACACCTGCTTTTGCTCCCTAGATTGTGTTAGTTCTTCTCTCAGAATCAATCGTGAGCAGCTTGCAACCAAATGCCTGATTAAAAAGTTAGCAGACCTTGAGTGCAATTACTTCAGCTCTATGGCATTCACGCATTAAACCCAGTGTTAATTGTTTCCCATTTTTGTAACGATCCTTCTAAGAGGATAAAAACAGAAGAGATCATTTCTTGGAGTTAAAACAGCAGAAAATAAAGACATTCGCTCTGATTAATCATCTCAATATGAAATCAAATACAATCACAAATAAACATACATGTTCTTTGTGCTAGATGCCAAAGAAAATTGTCCTTTGTACTGTTTGAAGAAGTTGTTCTGGAAGCTGTTACAACACACAAATTTGTCATGTTTGAGTTTAGGCAGAAATTAAAATTGAATAAAGTAAGGGGTTTTTTTGCAAGTTAGGAGGATATTCACACCATTATTCATTACTTATATAAACAATATTTGGCTATTTGTCTGGATAATGTCCATATCACGTAATATGTTTCAATGTGCATAATTTTCCATAAATTAATAGTTAAATGATTTTGGTTGGACTACTAGTGTATGTCAACTCACTTCAGTACAAAAAATACTTTTTCTTTGAGAAACATGAATTTAAAAAATCTTTGTAAGTGACAGTAAAGAATAATCTGAAAACTCAGGAAAATGAGTAATCTCTGAATGCACAGAAAATATTTTGACATAATGTTTGAATTTCATAATTTAATGACTTTCTCTTTTTTTTGTTTGTTTGTTTGTTTTTCTGATTGTTGAGAAACTTGCATTTAGCTCCTTCCAAAGCCATGTAATGAAAGTGTTTATGAAGAATGTTTTGTTCACGCCATTGCTTAATGTCTTTTCCCAAAGATGTCTTAGCTGACTTCAGATAGAGAACTACTGGATACTACAAGGAGATATGTAAGGGAGAATGGGTATTTGTGATTTTTGCTTGTTCTTTTTTCTTTAAAAAAAATCAAAGTGATAGAGGAAAACATTAAAGTTAAATTAAGCATATTAAAAGTGGAAACAGGGGATTAAAGAGAAGATTAGCAGAAATAAATTGTTGAAAGAAGTAATGGAAGAACTGAATGCATTTTTACTTGAGAGGCAAAATATCCTGAGAAACAATCAGAAAGCATAATGATTTAAATCCATCAAGCAGGACACATAGCTAACCATGGTAATCATATGAAACTGTTACTGCTACCTTTGTTATTTCCCCATGGTTCTCTTGTTGTCTTTACTTCATTCAGTCTCAAGTCATATTGTAAGTTTTGTGAGGGAAGAGCATTCTTCCTTGTGTTATTTGAGTATTAGCTCTCACAGTACTACTCTCCTATTCCTCCATGCTCCCAACCCAGTAGAGAGACACTGGCATTTTGCAATTAAAGAAATTGAAATGATAAATCTATTTCTTGATCCTTAAAATATAAAGTAATAAAATATTTCCACCTCAAATAGCATTTGCTATCATCTGAACTTTTTTTTTTTTTTCCACAAAGAGCATGTTTGCTTTGCCTAGCTGAGAAAGGCACTGATCCTTCCTATTTATCAATAAACAAAACAAAAATCTGTGAATCTGTTTCACATCACCAGCAGCTGAGGGCACTGGCAAATATTGGGAGATGCCGAGTATCTGGAAGCATCAGACTCCAGGTATCTGATTCTGAGTCTAATGGTAAACTTTCTATTGATTTGTGAAATCTCTCCCTGAGCTGTTTTTCTCACTCCATGTCCTGTATTTTAACCACATGATCACCCTCCATCCCGTGGGTGGGAGCCACTACTTATATCCTCTCGTGTGTTAGCTTCTCTGTCATTTTCTGTTTAGCTTAGAAACTCAGTGTCATGAATTCTTTAAAATGCTGCTTGTCTGACCTGGCCCCTGATTTTAATTGTTAAGATTCAGGCTAGCATTCCAGATGGTGCCCTCTACCAGGGCTGCACAGACTGGACCTGCTTGGCGTTTTGACATTCCTAAGGAAAGGACCAGCTGTTAGCCATTGTGCTCTTTACCAAAGAGCATTTGAGATGATACTAGTGGGCAAAGTCCTGAAGGATATTGGGCCTTCTTGCTCTGGTGAATATCTGTACGCAGTGTTATTGAATAAGCAGTTTCGCTTCTGCCTTATCTTCTAAAAAAAAAAAAAAGGAAAACAAAATAAGAATCAAGATATTAGAGCACATCTGTCCTGCCTTCCCTTCCATCTGTCAACACAGGGCATGTATAATATCTTTTTTTTTCCCTAGTATGGGAAACATTTGGCTTCTCATTATGAAGTTAAATATGAACAATTTGATGCTAAATTATTTGTTATTTTTACTATTAACATAGCTCTTCAGAATACATTATGCAGAGAGTTCCTAGTTACAGTTTTAGAGAGTTTGAACTGTGACTTTTCCTATGACATAACTATAAATAACCATGTGTCTTTCTAGGAGCAAAGCCTGCATGCTAAAGTCTTTTTCAAAATATAAGCAATGTATTTCTCTGGTCTGTTTTATGTTTTACTCCATTGTTTGCATTAGACAGATACACAATAAATTTCTTTAATCATCAGATAGTATAGCTTTCAATAAAGCAAATAGCAATAAACATAATCTATGATTATTCTCATATTCCCATGGAAAATGTAGATTTTCAATAATAACTTTTTCAAATATGGTCTTAAATTCTTTTTCCCAGTTCAGTTGAAATATTTCTCTTCCAAAGTAATGTTTGATACCAAAAGGACTGATATAACTAGCCTGCTTGCTCTTTTTCTCTCCTCCTTTGTTAGTGTTCCTCCGTGAAATAAAATGAGTGCTGTTTTGAGGAGCAAAGGGAGTATATCTGTTCCAAACAGGGTTTTTATAGTCATTCCATAACACGTATATCTGAGGACTGGACATAATAACGGTGCATATTTGATGCTTGATGCAATTGGGACCATTCTATCTCTGTATAATGGAGATATTGGAACAATTAATGGAACAATTTCACAGAAGAATTATTACTACTTGCTAAAAGAAAAAAATCTGAAAGAAACTAACACTTCAAGGCAAAAAAAAAAAGATGGTAGTATCTTCAATAACATAAATTAGATCAGAAAAAAATAGTGAAATCAAAAGTATTAAGAGAGCTGACCTCTGACCAAGAAAAACTTGACTTTTATTGGCTTTGGTGGTAGTGGAAATGTTGATAGACCAATCTCAATCACAATAAAATTAGCAAGATTCTTCCCAGTGTCAATTTACTCCTGTGAATTAACTTTTTAGTCTTCCATTTATATTCTAAAAATTAAATTCAGTTTTGCATGGACAATTATTAGCCAATATATTTTCTATTGCAGCCTCGACAATGTTTGGTTGCTCTTTTCACTTTTCACCTTTGCTTTTCCTCTTTTTATTTATTATGTTTATTATATTTATTTTTATTATAATGGTAAATTGCCAATGACATCCTCTTCCTGTGTGTGTTCTATCTCTTAAAAAAGAAGTTTCTGTTTTCAGGTTTTTCTCTGAAGTAGGTGTGGTTATCTGCCATATTTTTATCAGTTACCACCTTACCTGCAGTTTCTGTGGAAAATCTCTCAGATTTTCATATCATTGATCTTCCCACATCAAAATCAAATCAGAAGTTTCAGCTTCATTCTTTATGTGTCTCGTCAACTTGGGAAGACCGAGATAAGATAACTTCTACAAGCATTAAGCTCTGTGATGTATTCTATACTCTGATAATACTTGAAATCCCAAAGTACCATCATTTATTTTCTTCCAACTGTCATGGTAGTACATATCAGAAATGATCCTGATCTCCTCGTTGTGAGACAAATTGGTATCAAAACAACGTGCCAACTCAGTTCAGTTTCTCTACACTTGTATTTTAACTCAGAAACGTGTTTTATCTGTTAGGTGGATAGCTAGTAATATAGTATAGACAAAAAAATGTGACCTAATAGAAATAAAAATTTTTTTGAATAAATGATAAAAGATAAATAAAAGATCTTTGCAGTATTATACATATACCTAGCATACCTTTGCAGTGTTCATAAAAAGTGGCATTTCATTCCTTTATGCCAGTGTGTTTGAAGTCCTCAATTGTTTGCAACTCTTTATTGTTTTTACTGAAATCAATATTGTTGCATAAATTGTGCTTGTCAGCCTGTCTAAAAAAAAAAAAAAAGCATTTGTAAAATACATATAAATTACCCTCAAAATGTTAGTAAATGGAATCAAAAGTCAGCAGTGTCTGCAGTATCTGTGTTAATAGGAGTGGTTTTCTGTTGTAGGTGGAAAGTGCACAAATGAGACCATCAACTTTAAACTTCAGGATCAAAAGTTGTGGCATCCAATAAATTCTGTGAAATGAGGAACTTGCTAGTATGTAAATTAGACAAAACACACCAGTCACTAAATGAATTGTGGTGGAACTGAAACTCTAGTATCCCACTTCCTTCATTTTTATGTGCACGTAATGTTGGAGAAGTTACAATTAAGCCAAGATCATGTGAAGGTCTGCATTCTCAACTGAGTGACTTAGTGAATAAATTCCTAATGGAAGCTAAGCAGAAGTCAGTTGATGTAAGTTCAAAGCCTCCTGCAAAGTCATTCTTTGAGACAAGAGAAAAAGAGAGAGAAGTTCACCGATGTGACTTTGGTTTATCAACACTAAGCTCAGCTGGCACAAATTAGGTTAAATCATCAGCACCAGAATATGAACACTGGCTGTCAAACTCATCTTTCAGCCTATTCCAGGGGGAGTTGTGGCTCTGACAGCGTGTTCTAAAACTATCAAGATAGTCAGAGTTCTTGTTTTCTCTATAGCTCTTAATGTGTCAAGAGCATGCCATATGTCATTTGTGGAAAATATTAAAAATTGGACGAAGTCTAGTAACAATAGTGATTCTTGTCAGCTCTCATTTTATTTCTACTTGAGGCCAGCAGAGAATACATTTCTAATAAGTTTCTCTCACAATAAGATACCGTTGCTGCTACTGCGAGGGTATCTGCTGTTTTGATAGAACAGTGGTATTCCTGCCTTCTCTCTGCAGGTGCTTTCTATCCAGAAAGGCCCTATATTTTCCTCCTTCTTTTTGCAGCTTGTTTGATCCTAAATGAGGTTTTAGCAGCCTTACTGGCTAAGCAGCTGAAGCATGTTCCACTTCTGTGCGGAAACAGCTTAACAAAGTTACTCTTCATTTTGTGTCTTTTATTTTATAGTATAATTTAATTTGCTGAAGCATGTTGTGTAAGTTGCTAGAAAATTCTGCAAGGAGGCAACTTAACAAAGTTACTCTTTATTTTGTAGCTTTTATTTTGCACTGTAATTTCATGCAGCAGAGATTTACCTTTTGTACTGAATAGTCAGCATGACACTAGAACGAAAGACCCTCTGTCAAAACAAAAAGGCCCAATCACTGAAAGATTGAATGTAGTCAGTATGTTGTAGTGCATATTGTTCTCTGAAGAATCTTAAGGGGAAATATGTGGATTTCTTTTTTTCAGTTTCTGTACCTTGCTTTTACATATACAAAAGGAAAATACCAAAGGTCTTTCAGTTCAGTTTAAAAATAGAGAAAGTGTTCTTCCTCTCCAAGTAATGAAATGCGTGTCTTCATGGCAAAAATACTTTATTGTTTCCTTTTATTTCCTTTTTTTTTTTTTTTTTTTTTTTGTCCAGGTGCAGGTATGCTTTAACAGAGGTGTTTTAATTAGCCTATATTGTGTGCAATCAATTACGATAATAATACTAGTTTCAAGACTAAAATATTGTGGAAATCACATCTCTTCCCAGGATGCACCAGCTTAACCGTATTATCCTTGGCAATCATGTCCACTTGCAGCTTTTCCAGGGCGGATTCATTTATCTAATGTGACAGCTATAGTGTCCATTGCGTTAATAGATGTACAGCTGCTTTCCAGAATCATCTCATGCAAAAGGTCTTATCCTCAAAGGGCAACGCTGCAGCTATTTCTCCTTTCGGTGCTTTCAGGAGGACATGACTGATGACTCAGAATTAATTGTAACCCAGTGAGCTGTCAGTGACAGATACCTAGTACATGTGCTAGTCCTCGTTCGGGTGGCGATGTTCTAATATACTGTTTCCCCTGCAGCATCCCTAAATTGAGAGGTCTCTTTCTTGCCCTCCTTCTGCCCCAATGCTAAGATAGGAGATTCTTGGAGTTTCCGTGCAAACGCAGAGCTCTCCCAGCACATAACAATTTCTGTTTCATCTGGGAGTGATACGATCTTTTGTTTGCTGTTCGTCCTCAGAATTAACATACATAAAAGTGAGTTTTTACATTACAAAGTCAATAGGATTCCTGATTGTTTCAGATTAGGGACATTTAAAGGAAGTCAATGTCTTTTTTTATTTTTCCCTTTCTAATCTGACTACCTTGAAAGTCCAATGGCACAGACCTTCTTAGTGGACAACTGGTCATTTTATGGTGATTTTAAACTATGTTAGTTTTCCTATTATATAACACTATTTTAAACCTAATATTCCAATCTTGAGTTTAATTTTAATATAGAGTGAAGGCTTCATCCCCTAGACGAAAGATTGCTGCCTTTACATGGGAGCTATGGCCGTCTTGATTTCCAAGGTTATATGTCATGATAAAGAACACTAATGGAAGAGAATACTAAATGGGTTTTTATCAGCTCGTTTATTTCCCCCAAAGACCCCTGGGAAGTTTCTTGCTTCCTAGGACTACATAACTTTGCATTTCTGCTGTAGTGACTGACAGTGATGAAAGTATAAATATACAGCACCCCTGCAACAGAGTAATTGCCAGCTTTGCCAATAAGATGCAGTATCAAGAACAATTACTGAAATGATACCTCACCAAACCACATTACTCAATACAATTAACAAATTTCAGTTGATGGCATATTTCTATAACTCATTAAATAACTACAAACTAAAGCTATATTTTATGCTGATATCACAAATATAATTACTAATATAGCAGGCAACATTTTCACTATTTTATGTCATGTGTATAAGATCATAGTTTTTTTTTTTTTCATAAGCAGCTTACAGATTATCTACATTTCTCAGACAGGAAAAATTCTTAATCTTTTTTTTCTCACATTTAAAATGTAATTTATAGGTAAAATAAAGTCCCCCAAATTTATTACATTATTCGCATTACTGAAACCAGATGCATTCTATGGAATGTAAATCAGGAAGTAATTTATTATTACAATTAAACTTGAAATATTTTAAAGAACAGCTGTTTCTACATTTTAATAGTTCTTGTACATTATTGATCAACACATCCTTTTACTACTGTAGAACTTCTTACGAGAGTGTAGAGAAGTTTTGCTGGTTATAGTTATAATTGGAACAGTTCTTCTGCAATGGTTCTTCAGTTGAGTGCACTTGTAATGCATGTTATGTGTCTTCCTAGGAGGAGTTCATCACCAAAAGTAGACTTAACGGAAAATAGACTGAAGATCATTGAACTCTTTAAATGACTAAAGATCACATAAAATATAATTCTGTTGTAACTGATTTTTTATATGTAGGTTCTTTACGTGCTCTAATGCAAATAAACTTTTTTTACAAGGAATGCCAAAATATCAGATAAGGCAATTCACAGTCAGGGTGGTGTCTTGTTATCAGTGAGAGCCATTTTTTCATGGTGCTGTGTCCTAACACTTAATGGCAGCTAAAATTTTGAGTGTTTGCTGTCCAGAGTCAGGTGTCTGCATTGTTACAAAGGTAGTGCAAGATGCATTTTTTTTCTTATTGGTAGGCTGCCTCTGAAGAAGGCATTTTACCTTATCATTTTTAGAATGCTTTTTTCAATGGCATGAATGTCTCACTAGAGCTGATTCTCTTTTCCATGGGCTATAAAAGGCATTTAGACTGCTATTCTGGACTATGTACTAGTTTAAAAAAGTAGGTATAAAACTACTACATTTTTAATGAATCCCTTCTCGAGATTATTATTTTCCCTAGAGTTTCTGGCTGATAAATATAGTGAATTATAGTTTATTATCTAGTAGCAATGTGGGTTAATAATATTCCTGAACATTTTCTAATGCATTTTCTGAGCTGACTTACTGTTAGTTGGTTATTTTATGTTTTATTCTGTACAGCAGCCTCCATTTCTTCCACCTTCATGCCTTTCCACACACTTGAGATAATAATTAGACTATTTGTGAGCTCGGAACTGATTTCCTGAGTCTCAGACAATTTGGGAGGGAAGAGGGTATCAGAGGTCTTCTAGGATTTAAATTGTTGAAAATATATTACTACTTTATCTAATTCCCAAGTTGACCAAGTTAATATTATGATTCAGATTAAATTAAATTTCACCACTCGGCTTTCTTGTTGGGTCAAATTTACCTTGAAGATTATAGATAGATAGCAACACTTCTGACTGAATATTAGGAAGGCAAAACTTGAAATAAAATAAATGGTAGTGCTGTGTTTAGTGTCTTTAATTATATATTGGCCAGTATTTCCATTGTTCAATTAAAAAAAAATGATTAAAAAAAAAAAAGTACAAAGACTACTTTTCATAAGATAGATAAATTAAAAGAATGTCACTACATAGAAAAAGGAGAAGGTGTTGGTGCCACAAATGATGACTGGAACCATAAGATTTGAATGCAAGTTTTTGTGTGTTAACTATGTGACTGCAAAGCTAAAATAACTCCCCACTTCTCATTTCCCTCTTAGCAAATAGTGGGGATCTATTTTACAATACCAAGAGTTGAGCCAAGATTATCTTGGAGAAGCAAAAGAGCTATTGACAAAAAAAGTGAGCTTGAGCTTGAGTGCAATGAGGAGGAGGAAAATGTGCGTAAGTCATCACTGGAGTGAGTTATGTCCAAAAAAGGTTGCTGTCCAGGAGTGATTTCTTTCAAGATTTGGAAAGAGAAGGTAGGGTGTAAGTTTTAAAAGCCTTTCACTAAGGCTTTTAAAATATAAATATAAATATATAAATATATATATAAATATATATATCAAACAGTTCTTTGTCTATAAAAGTAGATTAGTGCAGCAGCCATATGGAACAAACACAAACATAATATTTGTGTGCAAGTCCACTGGTACATTCTAATTTTAGAAGAATTACCCCCAGTAACTTTACCCCCAATTACTTTATCAGAAAGGCACATGCTATCACTATAGCACGTTAAAACTAGATTTTAAGTGTATCCAATAGTATCTAGCACATTTTTTCTCCTCACCCCTAAAACTGATATTTGTCTGTTTTTGTTGACTTGACTAAGGAAGAGAGAAGAAAAGGGAATTCGTGCTGCTTCTTCGTGATACCACTTTATACGACTTACATCAAGTTTACAGGCTTGATCTCGTCACAAGATTATATCCATGTTTTAATCCATGAACCAGAAGCCTGTGTTTTGATCAAACAGACATTTTCCACAAAGAACCTCAAAGGAAGCATAGTTATTTCCTGCATCTTCACAACATTTTCTTAAACTTGTACACAAGCAATAACTTCTTCCTCATCACCATTTCATAAGCTTTTTAGAGTGTTTGTCTGCTATTTCCTCTTGATCTTATTTTAATAGGTTTCTTCTTTGACTTCTTTATTTATGACTGGGGTTTAAGTTTCAGTAAAATATGTGATGTATAGATTCATGTTTCTTTTCCATAAAAGTAAATTGTTTTTCAAGTTTCATTTTTGAACCTCCATACCTTGAATGATTTTCTTGTGCAAGAAAAATGCTGCCAGAAAATTTTTGTCTTTGTTTTTCCTTTGTAATGCTATTTTGCCATCATTATACAAAGTATGACATGATAGTCCTGATGGAAAAGAGAAAGAATTTCTGTTGATGCAAGTCTTTTTCACTTTAAAATGAAAGCTGTTACATACATTGAAGATGTGTGATGCTTCAATGCATATTCTAATAAGCAAACATATGGCCCATTCTGTACAGCTTAATTTTACTTGGTGTGAGTGAGATGGTTTGGTGACTTACGCTTGTCTGGAAAAAGCAGTAATCAAGACTCTTAACTTAAAACTATAATGAGTGGAGAACTGGGCATTTTGGATGACGTACTTGCTTTGTAAACTCAGGAACCATCTCCGTTCTAATTCAGCAGGTTATCTTTGCAACAATCCAGTGCAGAAATGGGTTTTTAATTGTAGCTTGTTTTATAACAATGGATAGGATCTTTTGCCAATTCTGTCACTGTGAGACATTCAGAGATGGAACAATAGTATAATTATTTTGTGTACCCCTGATTAGTAAAAACAATACAATAATTGTATAAAGCTTGAAAGTCTAATTTTCAGAATAAAGCAATCTTCCCACATAAAAGCTTCTCTTAATGCAGATTTCATAACTGCCTACAGCCTACTAGTCATCATTCTGGTACATAATTAGAAGTGAATTGCATTTTAGAAGCCTGAATACAATCAAAAGCACTGAACAGTTTTGAAAACTACTCTTTACACTTCCTACATTGCAGTTCTATCTGCAATGCCTCTTGTAACACATTTGCCATAGGACATGTCAGGCACTCAACATTGTATGCCGTAGTCTTTCCCCACCTTGAGATGTTCAATACACAGGCCAAAAAAAATAGTTTACACTGTGTGCAGCCCACTAGCTTCCTGCGAATGAGGGTTCTTGGGAAAATGGTGCAAGAGAAAAAAAAAACTCAGTCTCACAAGCAATACCCAAACCTCACTGGTATCATGGAGGAAGCCATGCTCAGGCAAAATTCCTACCAATTCTTTTGCTTAAGTAAGGGTTTCTGATTTGTAACTTACTTACTTTCTGTCACTTTCTAACACAACAGTTTTGTATGTAAAAAAAAATCACAAATTCTGGTATCAGAATACATTTTTCAAACCTAGTACTGTGGGAAATAAAGTACCTAGGTATAACTTATTATATTTTGAGAGTGGTGTACAGCTTTGGAAATTGCAAAACTCCAAAGGATATTTCTAGCTTTTTTTATTTTTATTTTCAATTAGAATTTCTTTTATCAAGACTACAAAGATGGGAAAAAAATGTGACAGAACAATATGTGGAAGAAAAAAGATAAGCTCTGACTAAGATGTCATTTTAAAATGTTTCGATATCTCCAAAGAAAACACTGTAATGAGGAAAAATGCCATATGTTATAGCAAATGCAGTTTCAACTTTTCTGTATCTGAACAATAAGACTAGGAATTTTCCTGCTCTCCCCACCTCCACCTTGAAAAAAAAAAAAAAGGCATTTTATTTGTATTTCCCCTGGTAAATTGAAGATACCACAGCTATTATTTATAGCCAGTAATTTAGCAAATTATAGTTTTTTAGAAAGTGCTAGGTATGTGATAGTTTCTCGGGGTTTTGGTGCTTTTTTTTTTTTTTTTTTTCTTTTTAGTAATGAGAAAGAGGCAGCTAGACCAGTTTCATGTGTGGACAATTTTTGTTTGTTTGTTTGTTTGTTTGTTTTGTTTTCACGATTAAAAAATATGACTGGCTGGCTGCATGATGTGAAACATCTCTAGAAATGAATGTGTTCTTTACTGCATTGGAACCGTCCTTTTATCAGCACCAGAGTTTGCTATCCTTTATCACCATCTAAGATATAAAATTAATTCTCTCTGCCTTTATCACCAGCTAAGATACAGAATTAATTCTTTCTGTATCACTTGTGGCTGTGAAATCATGCTTTGCCTGTCTGAGCTTTATAGAATCTGTTGTAGTCGATGATTATTAAAAGAATGATGCAATGACTCTGATTCCAATTGTTTTCCTGTTTTTTAACACTCAACCCAGATTCAAAACATATTGAATCAAATTGTTCTGGATTATAAATTTAGATTGCACCGAGACCAGGTAAAATCATGTTTTTACAACTGAGTTTCCCCTCAGTTTTGACGTAACAAGAATAAGATATTTTTTTCTGATTAAAATAATGATGATTTAGGATTGAATATGTGACAGAACTCAGACTTGGATTTTGGTCAAGTGGTGTGTATGAGAACGATAACCCCACCTCATGCTGTATGCAATCTTACATATGCTATACCATAATTAAAATCATAATTGCTTCTTGTTATTGATCCCAGTATTGTACCTACTATGAACATCATTGCTCAGAGTATCTGATTCTGTTTTTTAGTAAAAAGAATTCAAAGCTACATTTGGTTCAGTGAAATATAAATATAAACAATCAAAATGTAAGCAGGTTGTGGGATTTTCTTCCAAGAGAAGACTCCTTGATACTATAAAATAGAAGGAATTCAGTATGATTTTTGAGAAAGCACTGTGAATGCTGTATATTTAGAGCACCTGTTTACTTTAAGCAAATGATGTGTCCAAGGAGTCTGGAAGGGAAGGATGGTCTTGCAGTCTAGCGTGCCCCAGTCTGCTGGGCACTTTGGAGGCTGGTGGGAGACATTCCTACCCCTGCTGTAAGCAGCTGGAGTAGCTGGATTAGCTGGATCTCCAGCAGACTGACGGACTTCTCTTGCAAGTGATTTCAAATGTCTGAGTTAAGCATTTGCTTTAAGACTATCTTTCTTTTTCCCTGTACTGTTTTGATGCTATGGCTTAGTCTCAATTTCTTACCTGGCCACATGCTATTTGTTTATCATGTCTGAAACTGAATTGGTGTTTACCAGACCTTTAGAGTTTTCATAATTCTTAGTGATTTGAGGGATCCTCAAGGAGAGGCTCAGAAATTTGTATAACCAAAGCAATCTTTTTTTAACTTTTTACTGGCTGACCAGCAGCCAGTTAGTATAGATTTTGGTTAGTATGAGGATGGGTTTATTTATTTATTTATTGCAAAACAAGGCCATTATTTAGCTACACAACTCATGACACTTTGTACTTTTTTTTGTGTGTGTAATTATATGTTTTTTGATTATTTGGGCAATTAATTTATATATGCATAATAATTAACCAAGAGTTAAGTATTGTGCATAATCTTTAATTCAAACTTGCCCTTTCTAATGCAATCTTTTAGTTCAAAACAATGAAAATGATGGTAATTACTTTTTACCTTGCTCCATTCTAGTGCTATGAAAAAAAAGAATTATTTGTCTGGATTACTGGAATTAAATAGAGGAAGAGATTTTAAACTGTGTTGTTATGTATATTCTTAATCTGTTCATATTTAAAGGAAAGAAGTAATGATAGTATGACAGTCTAGTAGTAGTAATAATAATAATAATAATAATAATGATATCTTCAGAGTAGCTATGCCAGAATTAAAAAAAATGTAAGAAATAGTAACAGAGTGTGATGTAAAAGTTTCCTTAGTCATAATTTGTAGAGTTAGATCTTTACCTGATGTAAAATATAACTCAATGACTTTAGAGTATCTAGTCAGTTTTTATGCAGCTAGGTTCTAAACCTAAAATGGGGAAAAGAACTTAAAAGCAAAATACTAATTACAAAATCATAGCCAAGAGCAAACAGTATCACATTTATTTCTATACTGAATTACAGAGTAATCCAAAATTGACTTAATCAACTATCTGTGTCCACCCAGGGGAAATTAATAAAAAGAAGCCTGGTAGGGTATATTGATCATCATGTAAAATGTTAGTAATTACCATAAACAAATAGTTTTTAATAAGTAAACATACAGTTGGTACTCTCTAAGTTTTTCTCTTCTTAAAAAAAAAGAAAAAAAAAGAAAAGAGAGAATCAGTGCCTGATATTTTTTCCATCAACTTTAACAATATTATTTGCATTTTGGAATCGGGTACAGGACACTTAAAATTAGATACTTAAAAATAGGTATTTATAACGTATCCACATGATGTATCTTTGTGATGCTTCTTTCTCTATGGTCCATGTAGAGATCTTGAATGATTATCTTAAACATAATCCCTAATGGTTAATAATAACTGATAAAAAAGTCATCACTAAGCCAGATTTGTTAAGCCCAATGCAAACTTTGTGAATCTCTCAAACTCAACCATTCCAGCTAACCAGATCACTTAGGCTCCCTACTGCTGAAAGTCATCTTTGAGGGAAGATATGCTTAGCTTAATTTCACCACTCTCTTGAGATGCTCTTGAACTAGTTGCTTCCAGTGCTCTGGAGATGCAGTATTCTGATGCATGAAGTGCTGTTAAATTCCTTCAATGAATCCCACAGCCACTGTGGTTAAACAGTTCACAGCAGTGCTATCAGCTCTGCAGCTTGTGCGGAATCACTGAATCAATCTGTGGCCACAATCCACAAAGTCAGGCTGTTTCTCAAGGAGAGAGAGAAGCAAAATCAATTGTGTTGAACAAAATGAAGTGTACATGGTGATTTTTTTTGAGTCAAATTCCATTTTTTTTACCTAAGAAGATCCAGAAAATTTTAATTCTGACTCTCATTTACTGTTGCTTTGAGAAAAAAAAAGTTCTTTACTTGTATTTCTCTTACCAAAGTGATGTCGCATTCTATCATTGCACTCTGATTCTGTGTCGATCATTGTGATTTCACAAATATATTACCAATGCTAAATATTTGTATGAATTAGATAATTAGATCAGTTAAATGTCTTAAAAAGATATATATCTTTTTATTTCTGGAAAATGGCAAAGAAAAATTGTTACTGGTTTACTTAATTTCAGTGTTTTTGTTTTTCCTGTATAAACAGGAAAACAGGTAATAAAGATTTCAACCTCAGAATTTTATCTACTTTTTATATTTTCTGACCTTGTTTGCTGTGCATAGCATAATTTGCAAAGTTTTCTGCTTCTGAGGATAAGTTTTTGTAGATTCTAAGCCTTTAAAATCTTAAGAAAGAAACCTAAATGTCTACTGGTCACATTTTTATGGGAAGCTTACTTCACAGATGAGCATGTGGAGAGCTTTGAAATTTTGCTCTCCTGCCTGCTGTCTTCCCTGGGTTGCTCTAAAGGCAAGCAAAAAGAAAGAAAGAAAAAGGCAAACAAAAGCAAGAATAACAAAAAAATATGATTTATGGAGTGATTGTTATTCTTGTTTTTTTTTTTTCATGATCTGTATGTATTTAAGAAATTAAAAACAAAAAAAGAGTCAGCAGAACAGCAAGAAGAGCACTAATCAGCGTGTCCTGTGCTCTTCTTTGTAGTCCCAGCGCCGTGTTACATTTCACCTCCCTGATGGCTCCCAGGAAAGCTGCAGTGACAGTGGTCTGGGAGACCACGAGCCGGTGGGTAGTGGAACCCTGATCTCACACCCTCTCCCTCTGGTTCAGCCGCAGGACGAATTCTACGACCAGGCTTCACCGGACAAGAGGACTGAAGCTGATGGCAACTCTGATCCCAACTCCGGTGAGTCACTGCCAGTTCTCTCCTCATTTTCGTTCCTTCGGTAGCTCACTAGTGGATGTCTTCATTCCTTTACGACGGTAGAGATGTGTGCAAGAACTCAATGAATATTCAGACATATTAGTTCATCATGCTTGGGAGCACAGATAGTGTTGTTTGCCTGCAATACCTCATGTTATAATTTTGACTGTAAAAACAAAAGTTTGATGAGAAAATAAAAAGCATGAAGCTACAGAGAGAATGAATGCACAGTGAGTGAGAAAGGCTGTGAAGAAGGTAATCATTCTAGGAAAGCCCTTCTGAACGCACATTTAAAGAACAAGCACATGTTGGTTGCATGAGCTGCTAGGCTAACTAGGAAGCAGGAAATAACAAAGTGCTCAAAAAATAGAACAAATTATGCAGAGCTTCTTTGTTAGTTTGCGTGGCAGTGTTTTGTCTTTTGGAACTATTGGATATGCATTTTTATAAAAGTATTATGCATGCGCAGTTTTCTGGATTTGGAAATTTCTTCCTTTCTTCATTTTTTCCTTCTGTATAGTAGAGTTACATTATGGTGGTGTTTATGACAGACATCTAAAAGATAAATTGAGATCTTTACCAATTCTATAGCTAGTTTTTTGGCACTGGACCATGGCAACTTGAACCTACTGAAAACTGGAAGAGGGCAGTAAAATTGTCAGTAACCCTCTTGTTAACGTTTCTCTCTAGAAGGTGCAGACTCATGTTAAAGGTCTTTTCTGTGCTCTTGGAAGGTAATTGAACTTATGTCCTCAAGCATCCCAGGAGTACAGGAATTAGTTTCTCCCTCTGGCGTTTCTCCATTTTATAGAGATGATTGAATTGTCACTGGGTCTGTATAACATGAAGGAGAGAAAGTGGCCCTGGGATCTCATGGACAAAATTCAGGTCCGTGTTCTTGTTTAAGCAGAGCTGCATCTGAATTACAACATTTAAATCATGGTACATGAGAATGAATATTGACAGTAGAAGCATTTTTTGTGCTTTTTAGTGGAAGACGAGAAAGGGTATGTGATGGACAGTTACAGGTGAAAAAACATTTTGGAAACATTTAGTATCCCAGGGTTTGGTTTGGGTTTTATTTTTTATTTTCCATTCGTCCTTTTTTTTCGTTATTATGTTTTCCTTCCGCCTCCCCCTTTTTTTTCTGAGTATGACACCTACATTTTTCCTAAAACCTAAAAAAAATACATTTTTCCCTAATTTTTTTTTTTAAAAAACTACCCTAAATTGGGAGAAACGCAAAGAATCACAGTAAAGTAATAAGCTAGAAAGAATTGACTCTGGAGCAAAAACGTACATGTGTTTAAGAAAGTGAAGAGCTTAGTGGAATTATCCTGTTAATTCTCTGACCACATATGAGACGTGTAAAAGATTTAACAAGATCAGAGGGGAGTTTTAAGGAAGCATTACCTGTTGGTACTGTCACATTGGCTTCATGGATTCAGAGTTGCACAGTTTTTCAGCATGTAGCATAAAAAATTGTCCAAAAGAGTTGGAAAAAATATGCTCCATAAACTTCATATCATGTTATTAAAAATGTGTTTTTATAAATTCTGTGTCAATCACATTGTGCGAACATGTAGTGTATTAATCATGAGTGATCTATTCATCCCTAATACAGACAGTAATAGAAGATTAGTCAGCGTGAATAAATGTTCTTAAAGCCTACATGAAAAGTTTTAACATGTCTGTAGCTATACCCAGTTTAGCCTTGGGGATGCTAAATTCATGGTAAATTTATGAAAATCTAACCATCAAGCTGTACTGATGATTAGTGAAGCATTGATGTATAGACTTTTCCTTTTGAACAGACTGAATTAAAACAGTCATTGGAGAAATACATTCAATATCTCATCCAATATCACTGACTAAGAAGGCAATGATATGGTCATTACTGTGTCAGATCCTAGGAAAACCCAGATCAGAGAAAGAATGATGCTTCCCGTTAGATGGTTTTGGCTTTTATATCTTTTTCAAGATCAACGTATTGCTTAGGCATTGTGTCAAAAGTTATTTTGCTTCTGGAGGCACAGGTTTTTGGATGAGATATGAAATGGAGTTCAAAGCAGTTTATGGTTATTGAATATCCTGTAGCAATTTTCAGAAGAGTAAAAATGTTAGCTGGTGATTGGGCAAAATTACTATGTGGGTATTTATGTATGTTTATAGTTAAAATAACTGATGTGGTATCATTTCAACGTGGTAGTCTGAGTTCCTAGTGTCTGCTGTGGAATGCTGAATAGTTGCTATATTTAACACTAGAGGTAGTTTTATTTCCATGGCTGTTCAAAGTATAGCTGTTTGTAATGATTCTATGGGCATTCTAAGGTCAAACATATAGCTGTGAAGTGTGGTAAAATTCTTGATGTATGTGAGTATTGGTGGATGAGATCACCTCCATGCTTCTGATCACTTTATCAGTGAAGCAGTGAGTCACGTATTTATGCATTTAAAAGATGAGCTAGGTAGGCATTATGATATTTATTTTTAGCTTTTTTGGTGGTGCTAAGTACAGAACAGTCAATCAAAAACTTGGCCTTCCACTGTTGTCTAACAGATATATGATTTATAATTGTGAAACATGCAAAGATCAGATACAAGAATGATAATAATAATAAAAAAAACTAGTGATCCACCTATTTTTGCTTTGAGCTGTACAAAGCACAATAAAAATAATTTAAGAAGGTTTTTAAAAAGAAACAATATTTTCCTTGATGCGGAGGTGTCATAGAAGCCTATCTATCTCAATGCCACCAACTCCTAAAAATCTAAGTATTTGAGAAGAAGTAAGTAAACTTGCTGGAAAGGCTTGTCACTTTTGTCCTAATTTAGGCATGTAACATTTTCCTCTAATCAGTCAGGTGATCCATCAAAATTGCATAATCTGTTCTTCCCTTTGCCTCATAAATGGCAAAGTATTTCATATTGTAGTTAACTGAGATGCCCTGTGATAAAATTATTGTATAATTGCCATTGAAAAATATTGTATATATGCTTTTGAGATTATAGCTTAAAATCTTCATTTTGAAATAGTACTTATTTCATATTGTTAAAATATTCTTCTTTACCTCAAAAAATCTTTAAAAAAATGTAGCTTAGTTTTTCATTTATATTGTGCATTTTATTGCTTTTTAAGTTCTCAGTTAACAGAGAACATTCAGTGTCCAATGCTATTAGTTTCTAGTAAATTTCTCTTTCATATTCCCATGTATATGTATTGCTGCAAATTTTGAATGATAAATGGTGCAGAACATCTTTTTTATTTTGCTTTTAAAAGTTTCAGGAGAAAACAAAGTACTCATGGGAGTGTTTTCTAATGATCTCCAAGAATAAAATGTGCACAAAAAATACAGATTTGTCCCTACAGTATTTTTCTCAAAGTTTTTTTCTCAAACCCTAAGTAAGGGTTTGATTTAGTTCATTGGAATATGATATTATTCTTGATAGCATAGTCCTTGCCTCATGGTGAGCACAATTTTTGTTAATGGCTTTAATGCTCAGTGAATTGTGTGGTTTATTATTGTACACTGTGAAGATGTGTAAATAAAAATGTATCCATTATTTCTTGATATTAGTATTTTGCCTTTTAAATTCTGTTGAAATAGTGACCTAAGACGAGGTTTTGAAAACCTGAAGTGTAAGAAAATGAGTTAAAATTCTCACACAATTTATCAAAGAAAGATATAAGAAACATGATTGTTTTGTTTTCTTGGCATCATTAGCTTTTGCATAGACACAAGAGCTCTAATTACATGATTTAATGAGAAAATATACACAGTAAATGTGAAGTCATCTGCCTAATCTTAACACACCAATCACTCATACTATGAGAAGCGGAGGTAGAGAGATATTGCAAATACTAGTGTTGTCATCCACACGCTGTCACTGTGGTTCTGAGGGTAGGGGAAGAAGATAGAAGTAAGAAGTAGAAAATAAAATTAGCAAGAATGTTAAAAGTGATGTGCACAGTTCAAGTTTGGTTCACATCATTTAAACCTGTCTTCTCAGGTTTCAGACTGTCAGACAGGTCAGACTCAGATTTTTTAATATATTTATATTTTTATTTATTGGGGGGTGAGAGGAGGGATATGTTTTATTCTGAGCTCCCTAAGGGGTCTTTTCTATTTCAAACTTGCATGATTGATGTGAGCTGATTGTCAGAAGACTGCAGTGTTAGCCTGGCAGGTGAGACTTCCATATATTCCTCATTTTTCACATTTGCACTTTATCAGAATTCTTCCATCAGTGAGCAGCAATCTGTTGTGCTTAAAACCAGCATATTGGTACAAAGTGACACCAGCACTGTGGTTTTTTATGCATTATTAAATGATAGTAAGAATAAGTAATTCAAATTTACTTCAGCAAGTCTCATTATTCAAGAGTCATGGTTGTGATTATTTAATTTTCATACAGTATTGATTTGTAAGGCAAGTCACACAGAATCACAGAATGGTTAGGATTGGAAGAGAACTCTAGAGATCATCCAGTCCAACCCCCTGCTCCAGCAGGGACACCCAGAGCACGGGGCACAGGGTGGCATCCAGGCGGGTTTGGAAGATCTCCAGAGAAGGAGACTCCACAGCCTCTCTGGGCAGCCTGTGCCAGGGCTCTGACACCTTCACAGCAAAGAAGTTCTTCCTCACATGGAGGTGGAACTTCCTGTGGTTCAACTTGTACCCATTACCCCTTGTCCTGTCACTGGCCACCACCGAGAAGAGTTTGGCCCTGTCCTCCCTTCATTCTCCCCCCAGGTACTTATACCTATTTATCAGATCTCCTCTCAGCCTTCTCTTCCCCAGGCTAAATAGGCCCAGCTCCTGTAATCTTTCATCATAAGACAGGTGCTCCAGTTATTTAATCATCTTTGTTGCTCTGCGCTGGACCCTCTCTAGAATCTCCACGTCCCTCTTGTCCTGGGGAGCCCAGAAGTGCACACAATACTCCAGGTGCCGCCTCACCAGAGCTGAGGAGAGGGGCAGGATCCCCTCCCTCGACCTGCTGGTAACGCTCCTCCTGATGCAGGTCTTCAGGATGTTGTTAAGTTTTGTTACATTCAAAGCCTTGCTGATCA
Organism: Crypturellus undulatus; assembly: GCA_013389825.1. Classification (NCBI taxonomy): domain Eukaryota; kingdom Metazoa; phylum Chordata; class Aves; order Tinamiformes; family Tinamidae; genus Crypturellus; species Crypturellus undulatus. The sequence continues at coordinate 893,918 of VWPW01020774.1, forward strand.
TGCCTTTGCCAGAAGTATGGCAAAGAAAGGCAGAAATGGAAGCCAGCCTGACTACAAGTGTTAGAAATATGAAAAGACAGAAAAAAAAAAAAGACAGAAACCGAGTACATACTGAACAAGAGGAGACTGCACTTTATTCAAAAAAAAAGGTTGTGAATAATCTGAACTAAAAAAAAAGAACAGCAAATGGACAGTTATATGTTCTTTGGTGTGTGGAATGCTAACCTGATGTGTTCTTCATATGAACACTATCTTTTTGCATTTAAAAAAATGTGCAGCTGAAAGCTGCAAAAGCTAAAGGAAGATATTCCAAGGATGTCTGAGTTGATGAAAGTTCTTTACCTGTCAATATGTCATATATGAATGTATAAAACATCCCATTTCTTTAGAATATAAAATAAAAATAAAAGTGTCATTGTAAAATTGCATTTAATGGTGTTTCTTTATCACATCTCTTATTACAAAAACCATAGCTTTCTTTCATGATTTTTAATGGATATGTCTTCAAGAATACTGTTAAGAGTTAAGATGTTTCATCATCATCAGTTCCCCTAAAAGTGTACAGGAGTATGATGTAGTTTCATATGAATTATTTCTTCAGTAGTTATTAAAAAATGTTTTACAACAGTCAAATGCACAGTGTTTTCATTTTTCATTGCTTTTCATTGCTTAAAATGTTATTTTCTTCAGCATTTTTTTTAAAGAACTTATTAGTGAAGAGTTTTTCTTTTAGTGTGGTTTAGTAAAGATTGTCAGGAGCTTAAGTTTAGATTGGAATTGTTAATATCACTGGTTTCATACAGCAAAGCAGTGTGCTAGAAATGTGTGAAGGAAAAATGTGCCTCCTAGTGTAAGGAAGAGGAAATATGTACTTTCATGAAAAAATGCTTGATAAATCACATTTTGATAGCTGCAAGCTGTGGATGTGATTCATTTTTCTTCAAAGAGATAAAGAGGAATATCATATATTTAGTGGAGTGTTTGAATCGCTCTGGGGAGAAAGCGTTACTAAATATATGCTGTGGATGAGTCTATGTAACAATTCCAGTGTTTTAAAACCAGACAGAAATATAATATTTATGTCCTCTGATATGCATTTATGAAGCTAAATAAATGCTTGCTAATTTCTACACTTCATTAATAAGTTGTATCAATATATGTTATGTAACACAAATCAGTAAATTTATAAAAATAGTGAGCTGAGAAAAACTAATCAAATTACTGTGTTTTGAAGGTCATCCCTCAACATCAAATTAAGTGAAAGATTCTATTATGCTCTAAGCAATTAAGTAAAAATTCCAAAGTAATTCCATACGGTTGAAAGATATGTTATAATAGGGTTTATCAATAATACTGTTTGTGGCTTTCCTTTCTTTCTCTCTCTTTCTTTCTTTCTTTCTTTCTTTCTTTCTTTCTTTCTTTCTTTCTTTCTTTCTTTCTTTCTTTCTTTCTTTCTCTCTCTCTCTCTCTCTCTCTCTCTCTCTCTTTTTCTCTCTCTCTCTCTTTTTCTCTCTTTCTATTTCCAGTGTATTACAAATTATTTGGATAATATTGGCTGATAAATACCTGAGATCCCACATTTTAGTAAACCTAATGCTACAGCGGTCTAGTGAAATGTAGCAGGGATATTAAATCATGCAATAATTCCAGTAATAAGTAGGAATATCTCTGTGGCAGTGGTTTAATTATGATTAAAGTTCAGAGAAGTGGTAAGACTGTCTTGTATTACACTTAGTCATATGATGGGGTCCCATGTGGAGAAGCTAAGGCTTTCATGCAAAACGCTTTGGTTTTACAGTGTCACTATCATTATACCCAGTGGGTGATGATGGTTTAACCTTGCAGGCTATTCCCTCTGCATCATCTTGCCTCTCATTTGCTGCCTCAAAAGGTGCTTGTCACACTTGGCAATATTAGAGTCCACAGCTGAGCATACACATCCTAAGGTGTAGGGAGGAATGCTCCTCTGCTAATGCTTTCTCTCTAGATAAATCACTGTCCAGGGTTATACTTGTGTTTTCATAATATGAGACTCTGTGTGAACTGAGAAAGGAACATTTGCCTTTGAGTCATGTCCTCCATTTCATTAAACACAAGTTCATACCTCACACAGAATCTTATACTGTCAGATTTTGCTACAGGCAAGTAGGAGTAAGAGAAACTGGAATCAAGTTGGTGAATTAGCCTACTGAAGAGCTATAAAATAGTCTGAAGGCTAAATTCAGTCTTAGCCCATGCATTTATTTCTTTGAAAAAGATAAATGAAATCTGAGAGGCATAAGAGGTAGCAACATTGCATTAAGGATTTTAAAACAATCTTGATTCTGAGAAGTCGCTTCACTATATCTGACCTGTGATGCTTTCTTTTTCCCTGTACATCAATGAGGACTAATTGGAGTGTAAATCTGGAATGAGTATGGAAGAGCTTTTGCATGGGGAATTTGTCCCAGTGCCTCTTTGAGAAGAGCACCAAATGTATCTGAACTGGCTGGCTGCTGAGGAAAAATATTCCAAGAGGAAAAATTGCAAGTCTTCAGCACTCAGCTTAAAAACCTAGGTAGGGCATGGAAACTATTCAGACCTGTAAGAAAAAGTTATGAGTCTTGGAGGATTAAAAGAACTGGAAGATTGCAAATTAGGCCAAAACTGATATCTGTGCTACCATTGCTGCTAATAGATTGATTTAGACCCACAGATATTTTTGCCATGAGACTAACTTAAGAAATTCGTAAGTGTTATTTTCTCAAAATGCTTTTCTTCTCATAAGAGTGATCCCAGATCTTTTGCAGAGATTCATAGATCTTTAGTATTTTAAAGCATTATCATTATCTAGTCCCACCTCTTTCATAGGAGTCCCCAGTATTGTGCACAAAGTTTTGTAAATCAAGCATATAATTTGCAAATATTTCAGAATGATTTTATTGTTGGTTTAAAGATTTTCATTGACAGAGGAAACAGTATTTGGAAGCTTACTGTCTTTGATCAAATTACCTTTTATACTTGTATGTGATAAATTAGACTTTTGGTGTCCAGAATTTAGACCTTGTGCCCATGACTTTTTGATTAGTTCTTTGTAATGTTTTGGATTTTAGGAATGTTTGGGTTTGGGCCTTCTCTTTTTTTCTCCCCAAATATTGGTCCCACATCTATCATAGAATCATAGAATCATAGAATCATAGAATGCCTAAGGTTGGAAGGGACCTCTAGAGGTCATCTAGTCCAACCCCCCTGCACACGCAGGGCCACCTAGAGCACGTGGCACAGGGCTGCATCCAAGCGGGTCTTGAAGATCTCCAGAGAAGGAGATCTAGATCACTATCTAGATCACTAAAGAAAAGTGAATCATTTGGTCCCTTCTAACAGTCTTGCACTTAAATGATATAGTCATAGTTTCTCGTTAAATAGCCATTATAAGCAGAAAAATAAATCCTTGTAAAACACAGTTTGTTTATCTGTTTCTTCTTTATCAGTCTTTATCGTAAAGTGAGTGAGTGCTTTTCCATGCATCATGAGCAAGCAAAAAGTTTCTGTGTATTCAAACTGAAAATGACAACCTCAGATTAAAATTGTCAAAATAATTGACTAAATTAAGTCAGTGAAAGAAGATCCATATCAGTGTCAGTTAAAGTTGTTGACATACATTCCAGAGCAGAAGTTTTTAATAAATAATCAAGGTGATTAAAATGATTATCACAGTAATAGATAATGATTGTAGAAATAATAATAAAACATGTATTCACTTTATTCAAATGCAAACCCATTCAAATGCAAAAACTTTGCACCAGAGAGCCCATAATTTAAGGGATTTGTCTAGTGCAAAATATGCTGGAAAAATGATGCATATACTCCAAATAAACTGGGATGGATACCGTATTGCTACACAGATCTCCTAAGTAAAAGTATATTTAGAATGGTTTTCTCCAGTTCTCCTACAATAGGAAAATAAAGAGATTTTAAATAAAGAAATTTTCTTTAATAAAGAAATCTATTAATTAATTTAATAAAAAAAAATTTAGAAATTTTAGTAGAGTTAGGACAATGAAATCATGGAATTTTTAATCTAAATTGCAATTTTGTTAAACTAGATTATTAAATGAAAGTAATTGTGAAAGGAAGAAAACCCAATTACCCTGGAAAAACCTGATACCTGATAGGTATGCTTGTGCAGATATATTTATGAAGTTTTAGGGGGATGAAGTCACTTTATTATTTTTTTTTAAATAAAATAATTCCATATTCATTCATATATAAAGTACATTCCCATGCCTAAGTTTAAAGTATATGCCAATATCCTTCCTTCTGGAAGGTATTTCTTGACTTTGGAAATTACTGAGCACTCAGTATAGTGTATAGGAAGAACAGATTTCATCTTATAGGCAAGTCAGGTAGTTTTTCCTGTGTTTAATTTACTGGGTATTTTATTATACATGTATGGAAAATTAAACACTAGAGCATCAGTACCAGAAGGAACTTGAGAGTATGAGATAATAGACTAAAATTTCTTCTGAATGAGCCCACCTTGAATCCACTCTGCTGACTTCAGCAAGGTATTATTGTTGTTATGTTCAAATGGTACAAAGAGAATAAATTCAACATTAGGGTGTTTTTCTGGGATTTCTTGAATTTTCTGCTTTATGTCAAAAAAAAATCCTTGAACTTATGTTTCATTTCCCTTAATATCAATGAGCTAAGGATGTATAAAAATATGGGAATCTCTAACTCTTTGCAAGGGGTATAGTTTATCCCATGCAACCCAGGATTTAGTTGGAGGATTTTTTATTTAAAATTAGAGAAAAAGTGTAAAACTTACTTACTTACTGCTTATTAATCACCTATAATACCTCTAAATATATCTTTTGTGTTAAGCAGCTGCCAATTGTTTTTGAAGTTTCTGGAGTTTGTATCCTTTTATACGAGAATGACTGAAAGTCAGGAGTAAAACATTTCATTTAACACAAGGTGAAGTGATTTTTTCCCGTTTTTGTTTATTTGTTTTTATCAGTTGCTTTTTTTTTTCTTGTATATATTTTCATTTGTAGTACCTTATCAGGGTTGAATGAAACAACTATTAAGGGAGTGAATGTCAAAACATGTTTAGATAGTTCTCTTACATTCATGTAAAACAAATATACCAATTTAATAAGATTGACATTTGCAAACACTGAAATCATTTATAAGATCCCCCTCATCCCCTCTCTCATAACTTTGCTCATTTTTACTGCAATTGAAACTGATATTTTTTCCTCCAAATTTCTACTCCAAACTGTAGCTATATAGTAAGTTTTCCACACTTTCATTTGTAAACATTTATCAGATAGATTGCAGGTAGCCTTTCACAACATGTTTTTCATTTGGATATCTTGCTGTTTATAAATACTTTTCTGTTTTGAGTAGAACAGCAGCAGCAGATATTTATATTTTTAGACACTTTCCCTGGGAAATAAAAGTAAAAAGAGTGGCTGAATAGAAATAGCCTGATTATAATCATGGCTAAATATATTTGAAGGGCTTTATCAGCATTTCAATTAGAAAAAAAGAAATAGAGAAAAAAAAATAGAAAAAAAATGTTAGAGATAATGCACCTTCTGAAAGTGTGATAGTGTGATTATGGGAGCTATATAATACAGTGTATTTGTTTGAGAATTTTGAAGTTGCTTTTCTAAAGTTTAATGAAAGTTAGCATTGACAACTATGACTCTTTGTAGTAGTAATACAGAGATTTACTTTCTGATAAGACACATTATGTTTATAACAAGATCAGTGCAACTCCTATTCGCAGTAGCAAACACTGACTCATTCAAATGAAATATTATAATTGTGAGAATAGGGATGCCCGGTTTAGCTCATGGAATTGAGCAAACAAATTATGAGTGTAGTATAGTATAGGCATGTTGCTAAATATATGTGAAGTACTTTCTCAGAAAAAGACTTGAGGGGTTGGGTGGACAACAAGTTGAACAAAAGCCAGCAATGTGTTTTTCATCCAAAGAAGACCAGTGTCATCCCGGGCAACCTTAGGAAGATCATGACAGTGAGTGGAGAGAGGTGATCATTCCTCTCTACTCAGCCCTGTTGAGGTCACATCTGGAGTGATATGCCCAGTTCTGGGATCCCCAGTTCAAGATGCATAGAGAGAATCCAGAAAAGGGCCATGATGATTACAAAACTGGAGCATCTTTGAAACAAGAAGCTGTGTTCATTCTAGACATGAATGATGGAAATCAGCTTTGTATTATAGACTCTTAAATGTGTATATATAGGGATATAAAACTGTATGTAAAGTATCTAAGCTTCTGTTTAGTCAGGAAGGAAGGAAGGAAGGAAGGAAGGAAGGAAGGAAGGAAGGAAGGAAGGAAGGAAGGAAGGAAGGAAGGAAGGAAAAGAAAGAGAAAGAAAGAAAGAAAGAAAGAAAGAAAGAAAGAAAGAAAGAAAGAAAGAAAGAAAGAAAGAAAGAAAGAAAGAAAGAAAGAAAGAAAGAAAGAAAGAAAAAAAAGAAAGAAAGAAAGAAAGAAAGAAAGAAAGAAAGAAAGAAAGAAAGAAAGAAAGAAAAAGAAAAGAAAGAAAGAAAGAAAGAAGGAAAAAGAAAATACCTACAACCAGTCAGACTAATTTTTTTCTTCTCTCTAGGTTCTATACACTGTATTGATTGTATTCCTACCAAATGCAATAGGAGCCCAAACACCAAGCTGGAGATATTTATCTCCAGAATGTAGATATATAGTACTCAGTTAATTTGTTACACATAGGTGTCTGGAGCTACTCCAAATACTGTCTGGTATCATAGCTTTTTCTGACTGCTCTTCCTTCTTTCATGTCTGACATCTGCATGCAAATGTCTTAGGTATCTCAAAGGTCCTTCTGGACTGCCATTGCCTGCAAATGACTAGGCAGGAGAACTGAACCTTTAGGTTGAGATTTTTTCAAAATGGAGTTGATGATACATTTAGGTGACTACAGCTATTATATACATCATATTATATAGGGGTATCACTATTATATATATCATTTGTATGTCTCTTTAACTCATTTGGATATATGTTAGATATCTGAGCTCCTGTTGCAGTGAGTGGTGACCTAGTCAGTAGCAGAGTCTAGAGAGCTAGCCAGAGACCAAATAGTTGTAACTACTATAATGGGAAAAGCATAGTTTCCCAGCCCTTGTTTAGAATGTCTTTGACTTAGTAAAAAAGTAGTAAAATTAGTAGATCCAATGAATCCAACCCTTAAGGTGAGATAAATCCCAGCTCTTCTTCTTAATAGGCGAATAGTAGTATCTTTCTGAGACATTTATTCGTTTTTTTTTTTCAGCTCTACAAAAATTTCTTGTCTTTCTTAGTCTGTAACCAGTTTTTCTTTCTCTAAACCATCAAAATTGATTGGAAGTACCATGAGTATTGTATTATTATCATTTTGAAAAATGGCATACTTGGAAGTAGGAAAAATTTAAAAAAGCACATTCTATTGGGTGGATTGCAGTCACTGGATACTGAATTCTTTCATCAAGCAAAAAGCATAATGAAATCCTGCTTTTGAAGAAGAAAGTCTAGTCCTCTTGGTAGAAAAGATAATCTAAAGATAATATCATCTAAAGTAATCACCTACATATTTATGTCCAAATATATTTGTGTGTTTGTTTGTTTTCTTTTGTTTTAAATCTAAGGGGAAAAACAAAGTGAATTTAAAGGGAGGTTCATTGAATTAAATCTGAGAGTTATCATAGTATATGATAGTTAGCATGGTATATAGATGGTATGATGATATAGTTATATGATATAGTTATCATGGTATATAGATGGGGATTTTTTTTTTTTTTTCATATTCCTTCCCAAGGAATCCTTTAGTTCCAGTGACTAAACTTGATCTGGTTGAATTAACCAAAAAAAAAAAAAAAAGTAAGGATGAATGAAGTAGTTTAAAAATGAGTAAAGAAAGAATTTTTTATTAAATAAAGAATTTACGGTTCAGAACATTTATAAATAGGCATTCCAGAAATAGGAATAATAGTTGATTTTCTTATCATACTGATCCAGGTAAATACCTGTTAAGGAAGATAAGTAGGAAGAATGGAAATAATCATAGAATGCTTTCAGTATTCAATGTGCACAGCATGTTAGATTTTTAATTCTTCAGTGTCAGGGAAATATTTATTGCTTCTTATCAATCACAAGCAGAAAGAACACCTGCACAACCAGATGTGGTACCATCCAAAGGTACTGAGCTCAAGATACATTTACAAGGAAGCAAGGAAGGGGAAACACACACAAAACCTTTACCAGAGCCTGAAACTTATTTTTTTTTTTACCTATCCAAAATAAATAAATTCTTTTGATATTTGAGAATGTTAGAAAATTTGGCAGGTTTAGAAGGAAAAGATTTTCAATATAAAAGCATTACACAAAATAGAATAAAAAATGCTCTTCTTTATATAGCAATGTCTGGTCATCTTTAGGGGAAAATAAAAGAGATTATCTTCATACGTATACCTATATTTTTTTATTTTTATGCCTAAATCAGTGTGATTATACCTACATTAGCAAGTGATACAGCATAGTAGGAATGGATCTGATTGATAGTGAAAGAGCTCTTGTTAATACTTGCCGTATACACATTTGAGGGGCTTATCATGGACTAGTCTGAGAGCATAGACTGAATGCTTGGAGCACAATAGTACTGGAGCACAATTCCTTTCCATTTTGTCCAAAAAGAGTCCCATTCTTGGGATCCAAAAGTGCACCTAATACAAACCAAAGAGTAGTAAGTAATGGAGATAGCTAGCAGTTCAGAAGTACACTCCTGATCTGAGTTAAAGAGGTGACAGAGACATATTTTTGCATTCATTTTCTGTTTAAGAATGCAGATATGCTACTTAAGAACACATATTTCTCTGTTGGGCCAATCGTATCATTTTAGATAAGGGTTCATTACAGAACAATTGTCAAAAAAAGTCTGCAATCTTAAATATCCTTAGTGTATCTGTAGTAGCTTTAAAATCATTTTTGTCATTTTCAAGATAAAGCTGGAAATAAATTTTCCGTATGTGTTTAACACTTAGAAGGATGTTTTTTGCTTTCTTGGTCATATGCCCAATTTCTCTTTGAGTTTGCATCTGTGTTGTCTTCCAAGTCTAAAGAAAACGTTTAACTTCACTGAGAAAGATGGAACTTTCTTTTACTTTGTCCTAACTGAACAGTACTAAAATACTTCATTGAATAACTATACTTGCAGAAAAATATCAAGGAGATATCTATTGAAGGCCTACTTTTCCATTTAAAAGAAGCATCAATTATATATATAATTTATCCTTTTAAAATGACTGAAAAAAAGAATTTGAAAATCTTATCATCTTTAAATTCAGAAAAGAACTAGCTTGTGTGTTTATTACTTGTGCATTCTTTATTTTTGCATGTGTAAAAATATTGACGTGTGACATTGCAATGTGATGGAATAATTGACCAGTTTTGATGTGTAACTGTTACTGAATAATGATGAATCTTTTTCTGTTAAGGAGAAGTGATCAATTAATTACCAAACTCAAAGGAAAGCAAATTTTTAATCAAATCATGTAAATTCTAGCAATTTAAAATGTACTTATAATATACAGGCATGTATTTCATATTACCAAAACTGTTTACTGGAATGCAGCAATGGCATACAAAATAAGTTTATTTTCAGTAGAGAAACCGATACAATTTGAATGTTATTTTAAGTACATTGATTTTGCAAAAATGTAACAAAAAAGGCTGAGTTTAATCCTTAGTGTTACTGCAAGGTCCTTGAAACCCAGTTACCAGCTGTGAGTGTGGATGTGATCTGGCAAGAAAAGCATACTCATTAACTAATAGGCTGTAGCAAAAGTCTTTCACTAGGAATGTAGGTGGATAGCAGTACTGCAATGCTACCAGCAATTTTAAAGTTAGTTTTAAGTTAGTCTGTGAAATTAAAAATGTAATCAGAAATTTCCTTGCACTGATGCCTTTTTTTCAGTTGATTTAACTGCAGGTTCTCGGATCATTCTGAAAAGCAACCATGTGAATCAAAAATAATCATAAACACACAGTGGCTTAGTCATTTGGATGGTACAGTTTCACACTATATATATTTCTCTTTATAGTGTGATGTAATTGCATTGTGCCATTATTCTAGGTCTGCTTTTTTCAATATGAGACATACAGGTCCTTTATTATTGCTCGATTGAGCAAGTCATGAACAAAAGTCATATATTTTCAATCATAAATAGATAATTAAAAATATAAATGGATATCAGCATGAACAGCTACACTATTTGGAGGAATACTTACAATAATATTTGCAAAACATTCTGAAAATATCAAACGTATATGTTATAGATGAAGATAAGTGAACTAGCTGCAGACAAATGTACATACTGACCTGCATAGCTGTAACACATTCAGCTAGTACAGATGTGTTCAGATAATCTAGTTTTTTTTCTAATGATACTGACCTTTGGCTGTCCAACTTCCCTTCAGCATTTACAGAGCTAGCCTGACTGTTCTTAAAGACTGACATTGTTAAAAATAACCTGATGCATCCTGGTTGATACTGTATGCAGTCTAATCATACTCTCATGGTCACATTTTCAAGAAAGTTTAGGAGCCTACGCTCAAGTTCAGTTTCTGAATATCCTGCCTGCTGTTCTGGGCTTCAGATGCCTCTCTGGCTCACCTCAGAAAATCCTAATAGAGGCAGTCTCTTCGGTCTCTATTATGCATTATACATACTTGAGTTTCCTAGTCTATAGCATGACTTATGCTTCCCAGTGGATCTGAACACTTCGGTATTAAAATATGTGTTGATACGTGCTTTCTATTCTGTAAGTCAGGCACTGTTCTGAGCTACCATCTGAGTAAATAGAAGAGAAAGGGGTCATGTCAAAAGAGGAGAATGGGGTGAAAAATGCTACACATTTAAAAGAGACTTGTGAACTTATTTGTACCATTTTGCAAGCAGGGACTTTAACATTATTATGAAACAGTTTTATTTTGACAGTAACATGGTTAAGTAATGAAACAGTCCAATAAATAATGAAGGATCCTGGAACCGCCAAATGGTTAGTTGCTCTGGATATTTAATTTACTTTAGGACTGAAGGGTGAGCAGCTGGTTCTGCAGGCACATACATGAATAAGTAAAAAAAAATCTTTATAAAAGCACAATAATAGTTAGAGAAACATTTAAGGAATAACATTTTGATCCTTTGGAGTATATCTTAGAACAAAAGAGACTCCTGGGCCACTCTACTCTCTCATTTTGAAGAAACATCTTTTGTGACCTTTTATATGTCTCTGTATCTCCTGCTTCCTTCCTTGACTAAAAGTGTTCCACACTTTTCTACAGTTTAGATAGAGAGCTTTCAGTTTTAGTTAACACTGTAACTGAAAGTTCTTGAGGCACAAGATTTGATTTAAGAAAATATTCAGAGGAGAGTTTCATTTAAGTGAGATCATATTTTAATCATTTTAGATTCAAGACTTTTTTTTCTGTTCTGTCTGTCTACAAGAAGTTGCTGTCTTAGGACAGTGGGAGCAAGGAAATTGTGTCCTAATGTCGGAATCTTCTTCAGTTACTTTGTGAATGTAGTGGAGATTTGCTTACACTAGAAAGAAAATACATTAGTTATTATGAATAACTGAAATTCTTGACTGTGTTTTTAAACTTTTCTTGAAGCAGAGTTGAAACTGTTGTTTTTGTTTTGTTTTGATTCCGAGACATACGTATTACATGCAGTTGTCACGAACTTTCATGTTTTCTTTCTGTATGACAGCAAAAACTCTAGAAATGTTAGACTAATAGTATAGGCTGATAGAGCTTTCTTTGATACCAACATACAATTTGATTGTTTTGAAAGAAAATCATCTGCTTCGACTATATTAATTTTTGACAGAATGAGTCAACCAAACTGTATTTTCATCTTATTTTTGTTATCATCCTATTTGTTACTTTTGTTTCTCTAGGCAGGAACTGTTTCCAAGTAGTCTCTTCTTTGACTGTTCAGACCTGTTATTCGTAAGCAACTTCTTAGTTCACAAGTTATTCTGTGATTCTAGTTCCTGAATCCTCTAGGAAACAAGCAAGCAAACAAACAAACAAACAAATAGGCTGTACAAAATATGATAGGAAGGAGTATGCTTTGCTGATCCTCATATTCATCTTCTTCTCCATGCACTAGCAGAAATAATCCTTGTAACATTTCATGTAAATGTCATTTTTTGTTTAATATCATTAGGAACCAAAATGCAGGGGTTGATGATAAAATGGAGTATATTTCAGTGGGGTAGGTGTAGGAGTGAATATTGATATTGTCTCTTCTGTTGTGGGAGTGCAGGGAAGGAAAGACGGGGAAAGTGAGATTGCTTTTGCTGGAGAAGCAGAGAAGGGACGTATCGAAGTTTGGAAGATGTCAGGTAAACTGGCACCTAGATAGATTACATACAATGATGCGGACATAGGAAATGAAAGATGGAATAGGAAACTAACATCTCTGTAGGTCATTCTTCTGAGTCTATTGAAACATTTTAGAACAGATCTGTGCAGCTCAAAAGTCAGAAAGCTGTTTTATTTATGGCTCAAAAATGCCCATGAATCATTCTGCCAACTGAACAAACTTGAAGAGAACACTTGTCCTCAGAAGCCTGCAAAATTCCAGCACAAACTGAAAACAAAACCAAATTGAGAAAGAGAGCACTTATTTGGGGGAACGATGAATGTCATTCTGCTTAATTCAGCATCCGTCCTTTATGGTCATGTCAAATGTTTGCCTATCGCAATATGCCAGCCTGCTTGGTGCTGTATTCTGCAGTGTGTAAGGTATATGGCATCTCGTAAATCTGGCGGTTCACTGACATGCAGTATTCTACTTTTCTGCTCTGGTTGTCCATTAAAATTTATATAATTAGGTTGAGGCTTGAAGATCTGAGGAGCAGGTATAGACCAGCTAATGGTGTTAAACTGTCTTGTTGCTGGATGCATTGCTTAAGAGGGGACAATAGCAGCCACTGAAATCTATTAGGGAAATGTGCATATTGCACATCTCTGCTGTCTTTAACACTAGTAAGAACAGTTTTATTTCTTTCTCTTTCTTTCTTTGGCAGTATAGAAGGAACAAATATGTATAATTTATATACATTCTTTTCAGTGCATCTGAAGTGGAAGTATTAGTCATATTGAAATGAACTTGCTTAGTGTGGTAGGCATACAGAATGGTATCTGCATTCTTAGTGAAATAAGGTAAAGATGACAAAATGTTGTCTTGGTTTTAGTGGTACTTAAGTAATTAACAGAGATTTCTGTTTTAATCGAGTTTATTCGACAGCTATGATAATTCCAATTTAAAATTAATATCTTGGAGATGACCCATTTAAAAAAAAAAAGAAGGAAAAAGAAAAAAGATTGAAAATAATTTGTACTTCTTTCTGTAGTTGAGGATCAGCTTTACTGATAGTCTGTTTTTAGTATACAGACTAGGCCATTAGTCTGTATACTAAAGGGCCAAACTGCAAGAAACTTGAAAATACTTCATTCTGTTTTCATAATTGGTTGTACCCCACATTAGAAAATTGACATTTTAGGTTTTAAAGTATTTGAGTCCATAACTATCACTATAGGCACATTTGTTTGATACCCAGGAATAAAAGTTAATTACCATACAATTCTAAACTTCCAGCCATGTGTGCACAGGCGTTTGTGGATATTCCTCCTTATCCAACAAATGTGGGTTTAGGAAGCACCAGCATGATCAGCTAATTGTGAAGCACTTTGATTATTTCTGGATCTGTTTTGCATAGTAGGTTTTTTGATACACCGTACTAATCAAACCATTTCTATTCAGCCATATGAAGTGTAATAAAGAATGAGTACCTTCTCCATTACCATTTCCTGTTCTCTAATTTTTTGATGAGTTTCTCAGAAAACTTTGCCAAGTTAACTCCCTTTTGACTTCCAAGTAACTCTTCTAATTCATAAGGGTGGATGATAATGCTGGGTTTATCTTTAGTAGCATGTCATGTGCTAAACAAATTTGTCAAGCAAGAATTTTTCTGTGTTTAGATTAATTCAATCATCAGACATTTGCTACACTACAAATATCCATTTCAATATATTGAATCTATTATCTAGTATCTGTGAGCACTGATTAGCAATTTTGCTCATTATCAGACTGAATCTGTTGTATAAATCATAGCCTTAAATTGTAGTGTGGTTGTTCCCTCAACCTCTTTTAACCTTTCTGGCTCAAGTACTTCAACTAGGTTTTAAAAAGATAAATACTTCATTTTTTCCATTTTTAACCTTGACTGAAAATCAGAATTCTATATAAATGATTCTCTACAACTAACTATAAAGAATATACTTGGACACTCAGCTTGGCTCTATACTATTAAATAGTTGTATGTATTTTTATTTTGCTAAGTGTTGGTATCTTATTCAACCTCATTAATTTCTTTTTTCCTTTCCATTTAGAAAAATCTTGGATTTTGTTTCCAAAAGTATAATGTTATTTATTAGAAGGAACCAATTAAAGCATTATGACCAGTTTTGAGATTATTCTATTTTCTTTTCATTTCTAGCTTTCCACTATCTGTCTTTTCTCACTCGATCTACTGTTCTGAGTATAAATGAATAGGAATATGCTGAAAGAAATGCTGTCTCTCAGAGTAATGTGAGATGCATAATGTGTTGAACATATTACTGCAAGACTCTCAATTTCTTGCTTCAACAGAACAAGAAATGCTCTTTTTTTGCTAGTTTTATTAGAACTTTGGGGATTTTTTGGAAGTGGAGAAAGACATTGCAGATGCTATGCACCATGTACTCTTTCCCTTCTTCCCCTCCCAACTATAGTACATTGCTGTTCTGATGGCTTATCCAGAAACTGTGAAAATTAATTCAGAATATTAAATAATGCATGTCTAAACCTCAAAAATGCATTTGAGAAAACTCAAGGGTTAGAATCTTTAAATTCACATGGCACTATACTGTTTTAACCCAGTGATGACATTACAATTTTTTTTCAGGTGAACATATTTTTATTGCACACCTACAATTGGAAAAGCATTCAGATCTTTATTTTTTTCCTAAAATTACTGCCTGACATACAGCTGTGAACATCTTAAAAGGAAAAACTGTAAACAGCTGTCACAGAACACGTTTGTGTTTCAGGAGGCTTTGCTTTGCAATCATTTTTCTGAAAGTGCCATAAGATGCACTGCTTATGTTTCCATTACAGAGAGCCTCATTCTCTGCTAAATAGTGTGTGGATCTTTTGTCCCTGGTGCTTTATTATTTCATCCTCTGGATCTATTTTTCGCTTGGTTGAATAGTCAACTATTTAACATGAGTTGAGATAACCTTTGAAAATGGCTTCTCCTGGCGTTTGCTATGCAAGACCTATTCTCCAAATGCAAGCGACAGCAGTCTTGAGAGTTTTTTTTTGCTTTGTTTTGGTTTGGTTTTGTTAGGTTTATATTTTTCCTTTCTCTTTTTCCTAACTTGACTATAATGCTTATTTAGGAGAATAAACTCACAATTATATACCTTCTGTTTATGCAACTGGAAATCCAGATGTAGAATACAGTGAGTGGAATAAAGACATCTGAAGTAAAAAAAAAGAGTGAGAGAGAAGAAGTCTGGTCAGGGTGTTCTGTTTTGTGGAGTTATAAGCAAGGCTTGGCTTGTTGTAGTATTTTATATCTTACGGTTCCGTGTCTCAGTTTCTACCCAGAGTCTTTTGCTACCTAGTTGCCCATTGATCAGGGGTTAGGCATGTGCTCAGAGGCTACTGAACTCAATGTCATTTTATTATATATTTTTAAAGATTTGTATTTAAGATGGTAGATGTTTTCTGTCTCTCCATTTTTTTCAGAAAGCAATTCTCAAGTTTTATACTTCCATACTATTCTGCTCAGTTATTTAATCTTCTTATGTGGATTATGAGCTCTGAGTATTTCTGTAATAGATGTATCAATCATTCAAGATACTGCCTACCCCACCAACTGAACTCTTCCTGTTTCTAAATAACTTCTTACCATATTATTATTCAACTAAATATAATACTATAAATGCATAATTACATGTGTGGGCTTCTAATTTGCCCCTATCATTAGAATATGCCAAACTACTTTCCTTCTTAGTTTGCACAAGGTGTTTCTAAAGCCAAGAAGAGTAATGAGTTAACTTTGGATGGAAGATTGATTCCATCTTTTGATCTTCCTGGTATTCCTCAAATGGAATGAATTCTGAGCCACACAGAAACAACAGAATCTGTTGCAAGGGGTTTAAATTGGATTATAGTTTATCTAGAGCTGATACATGACCATGACCATATAATACCCTAATTAGAATTGCTTAGCCTGATGGGTTTGACATGTCATTCAGTATTCATTTCAGTCAAAACATATTTAAAATGAAACAGAATTTATAACTAAGTTTGAAATTACGATTGTTGAAACTTTTTCTAAAGTTTCTGGTTTTCTAAATCAGGGAAGTTATCTCTTGATTTGTGTGAAATTTACCTGAAAAGGGACATAAGAGACATTAGATTTTTTGTCAGTTGAGGCTTCTTTTTTTTGGCTATTCCTTCAACACAGAATTTTGCAAAGTGTTATTTATGTTGTCTGCATTGCAATCAAAACCACACTAATCACAGAAGATGGATCAGGGTATCAACTGAATTGTTACATGATAAGAAAAGTTCTTAAACCACTTGCAAGATTACACAAAAACTCCTGATGCCGAGAAATAATGTACTTGCCTTTGTGGTAAGTACTGATGATCAGAGCCCTGAAGATGAAAAAGATACTGTGTCTGTGAATACATGCTATGTCAGATTTCTGCATTTAGGATATGTTGAGGAGAACGTGCCCTGCGTTTTGTTCAGTGCAGATTTTAAGTTTGTTCTCCATTATTTTTTTCAACACATTGTATGTGTGTATGTATGTATTCCTGAGGTTCTCCCTTTTGAGTGCAGAATAAAATAAAAAGTAATAACACTGAAAAGCCGATGGGCAAAAATTGATTCATAAATGAGAAGGTGGCATTCATCTCGGCACTCTTATTGGAAACCTAAATCTCAGTAAATTTGTAGCCTAAGGATACAATGGGCTTAAAGGATTTCTGTCTCTGAAGAAAAATTAGAAGGCCTTTGAGGTAAGGTAAATGGAAAAGGTTGTTTGGGCAAATGTGGAGCTCTAGCACTATTAAATGTTAAGCACCATCAGGGGGTACCTCAGTCATTAACGAGAGTGGCATGTTGAAGATTGTTTCAAGCAGGAGAAGAGTTATGGATAGCTATGTGGAGGTGGCACAATGCCACAGGGAAATTATGTCAAGCAAGAAGAAGACTTTCTTTTTTAGCTTATTGTGGGAAAAAGTACTGAAATGGGGCCCTTTTTTTTACCTACTTTAGAATTTTTTTTCTCCAAAATACCCTATGTTGTCTTTAAAATTAAAGAAATCTGGGACACTAACTTTGGAGTCTGCTGTGCATGTACTTTGTAGATTCTAGTTCTTTGGTATATTTTGTGTTTACTTGCAGTGTGAACATCAGTATCAACTTAATACAAACATGTTTGTGTTCACTTTAAATCTAAGTAGTTAGAAGTCTTGACTGACTTGGAAGTGTTTTATGGACCTTGTGTGTTAGTTTTGTATATAATTAAAAGGGATCTCAGGGGTTCTGTAAGCAGCCAATAAGTTAAGCTATCTGGTGTGAGAATAATGTGTTGCTATCTAGGGAGAGAAAGATTTAGGAGTTGAGCTAGGATCCCTGTTTCAAGCCAATGGAGCTTGAGAAGTGAGCAGACGTGAAGTGTTATATCTCTAGGCAGTAGTTACCAGCTTTCTCATTACACTAGCACATCCTTCTGGCTTCTCTGCAAAATGGCCCTGAAATTAGAAGCTCTGCAGGAAGCTATCTGTGTTCTCACAGTTGGAAATATGTTGCTGGGATGACAGCAGTTGCATGGAAAATGGGTATTAAGATAGCCTAAGCATCAAGAATATGTTGCTTTCCAAGTTCACCTTAAGGTGTTGCTTGGAGAGAATAGCAGTTTACATGATCTATGTTTTAATCCTGTTTGAAAATAGATAGTGTGTATAGTGTTCAGAAATGCCAGTTTAAGGTTATCTTCTAATATATTGTGTAGTAGGACAATAAATTGTACTATGGAAGGAACTACATTTGTTCAGAGAGTGGACTTCAGCAGTTTCATACAGAAACTCTTTCCTCCACTGGGAGCATCCACCACTTCCTATTTAATTTGTTATCCTGTAGTACCTTATACCTACAACAACTATTTACAGGAGAGTTGACAACATGTAACCTTTCGGTTTCCTTTGAACTGTCATTACAAACCACAGTTTACAAGGCCTTGTTTTTCTTGCTGTTACAATATGCTAAGATTTAAACTCCTTTTCTCATCATCATTATTTTGGACTACATTTCAAAACAAAACAAAGGGAAGTTATCTTCCATTTTATGGTATTCCGGTATATGCATGATCCCTCTAAAATGCGATAGAATATTTCATTAATGCACCAAGTTTATGTCTACTCTTCTTCATTAATTTTAGGGAATTTATAATCTTGGTAATCTGTTGGAGCAATACCCTTTTGATTTGCAGTGCTTTACAATTCAGAGAACAGAGAATAAATGGGGAAAATGTGAACATTCTCATAGAAGGTACATGATAGAAAACTGAAAGGATATGAGGAAGAGTAGACAGGTCTTCCTATCCTTTGTCCTTGTCCATTTGTACAAATGTCACTCACACACACTTACTAAGTACTTTAGACTAGATGATTATACATATAATTTTATAGAATGATTCTATGATTCATATTTGTCTTATGAATACTTTCACGAGTATAGGCCAGGGATAGTATCTCATTATTATTTCTACAATACTAGCATCATTTGATCAAGAGAGATGTTAACAGAAATGAAATCATGCTAATTTGTCAGTTAAGTATGAGATTCTATAAGGCACTGAAGTAGTAATTCTGGATCTATCATGTTCTTGCTAAGGGCAGCAGTAGAAACATGAGTCATACAAAGGTATGGGAAAAGGGAGCAAAGTGTTAGACTGCTACAGTCATACACAGATTATCCATGAGACTGAACTGTATACATCTTTGCCTTGTGTACAAAAAAACAAAACAAATAAACAAAACTGCTATTGTCAATTAATATATACGAATTTAAATAATGTAATTTTCATTGCTAATTAAGACTCTAGAACTCAAAGTTGAAAAATGTGAATAATTGAATGAACTTACCAGTGTTGAATCTGCATTGACATCTTGACTATCCAGTGATAATTTAATAGTATTAGGAAGGGGAAATAATCCATCTATTTGGGATACAAGCAGGGAAAAAATATTAGCAACATTATAATTAAATGTTGCACATGTTCAGAATATGTAAGCACCCTGTCAGAAAGGTTAGTGCCACATGTAATGCAGTAAAAAGATATTGGGTGGATAAATGGGACTTCATTTTCCCATTTTTTATCTAGCATTCTTCAAAAGAGATTCCGTTTGGAGGAAAGAGCACAGATTCTTAGAAGTTGTTAACATGGCAAAAATATATAGTCATGTATATAAGCAACTACTTTGGTACTTTACGGGAATTGTTAAGCACTTTTTATGACAAATCTTTTAACTGGTTTGTTTGGGATATTTAATATCTTTAAAAAATTAAAACTCATTATTCCAATTTCATTTTAATGTAAGACTTACTTAAAATTCAGAGACTAAGAAGTAGGAAGAAAAAAAAAAGATCAGTTTCAGACTAAGATGTTACTCATCTAATCTTGCAGGAACAGATCCAGGTGATGTGAACTTTTATACAGTTAGCGCTAAAACATCCAGTTGCGAGTGAAATTAAAGATAAAAGAATGTATGTAAAGCCCTGAAGTGCTGGATTCATTCCTTAACTAGAAGTTTTGGTCTACAGATTTAATTCATAGCTTTTGAAAATGCTAAATATCACACATATTAAGGCTACTTAATTCAGATTTAACAGTAGGAGTTCTGGAGGCCTGCCATGTACAAAGTAAAGTGAGAGAGGTAAGCACTCCCCTGACTTTAACAGGAGCCATCACTCAAAATAATTTCTGCCTAATTTGAAACCATAGATTTTCAGGCTGAAATCGTATGGAAGCTTCGTACTTTGCTGAAAAGTTTACATTAAAGCAAGATTAAATTGCCCAATTATAGCACCTGTGTATCAGCAAGAGAGATTCTTGCTCTGTTTTTTAGAGCTAACACAAAAATGTCTAGTAAAACCATTTGAGGCCATTTATCTCATATGGAATTTTGTTAAACTGTGATTATTGAGTGTAAAGAGAAACAATATGAGTGCATTATTAGTAATAACACAATATCCATTTCTTCCAAGTAAATGTGGTATTGATCAGCAATGAATAGCTGTAGAGAAATCTTTAAATTACGGTATTTATTATGAATGTGTTTTACAATTAATTATTTAAACAATACATTTTCTCCTCATTTACATGTATTGAAGTTCTTTGGAGTTGGACATCCTAATTAATGGCAAAATGTGATTCTCAATTATGAAAGTTTCACACAAATCATGTTTGGAATAATAGTCTGTTATTCTCATGAGCAAAGTTTCAAGCATAACTCATGTCTACAGGATTTAGACACATCTTTCAGAATGGTAGCACTCAGATCCATTTCTAGGTGTTTGTTTTAGGAATAAATTCACATACACAAAGAAGAGTGTAGGCATCTATATTTGATGGAAGGGAACACAATAATTCTATTCTGTTCAGTTTTCCCAGGCTTTGATTTTGACATCAGTTGGGGTGTTCCACAGTTCTCATGCTCTTTTGTATATTATGGTTTCCTTCATATGCCTAACAATTGGTGTATAAGCAGTTGATGCCCTGCCAAAGGGTTCAGAAACAGCTGAGGCATATGCCTGGTCCCAGGAATCTGAAAATTCAGAACATTACTTTGCATAGCCTATATGTAGCCCCACTTACCAAATGGCTGTCAAGCATCCAGCAGGCAGACTAAAAGTTTGCCTAAGATAAGGAATTAGAAATTGTCCTTGTGTCTTGCCTTGTGTGTCACCAGGCCTTGTGTCTCATCAGACTTGAATGCCCACTTATGTACAGTAGCCTGTGATTCACAATTCAAAATCCATTCTTAGTATTATATTTAAATAGTTTCTACAGACCTAAATAAATCGCTAGCTGTTGCATCTCTAATGCTGGAGAAAGAAAATAAGAGATATTTGCTTTTATGTAATAGCCTATTAAACAGAGCATCACCCAAGAGAGTGGAAGATTGCAAGGAGGAGTTACAGTGAAAGGAATACAAAATTCCTAAGGTCAGAGGGAGGTATTAAGAGATCCCTCTGAAAGAAACTCAGGTCTATCACACCAGATTGCCACTGCATTCTGTGTAAAGGATGACTTTGATATCCCCAAAAGTGTGGTTTTAAGAGGAGAAGAAGGACTATCTTTTCGCTGCTGCTAAAACTTTGTGTATGTATGTGTGGTGTGTGTGTTAACTTTTTTTTCTTTTTTTTCTTATTTTCCCCCTTCACCTTTTGAACTCTGAAAAGAAAGGAGAGAGAAAGAAACTTAAGGAAGTGCATATGTGATTGATAGAGGACAAATGTTTTTCAACAAAGGAAGTGGGAAGAATAGTTCAATCATCTAAGTGAAAAGAAGATACAGACACTCTTAATTGTCTCAATGTAAATTGTTTCCAATGTAAAAAAGTTTTTTATAGTATCCTTTCTTGGGACAGGAATGGTGTAAACCACTGACAACAATTCCACAGTCTTATGACAAGTGGATAATAAAACCTAGTAACTAGTCTTCAGCTCAATTCAGCAGACAGTTTTGGTGCACTCAGAAGAGTGATCAGGTAAAAAAGATAAGAATTTATTAGTAAAAAGAAGAAACGAAAAGAGCAGATAATGATTGGACTGAATCATGTAGTTCCCAAAGTTGTCAGAGGATACATGTGCACCAGTCTGAAGAGGTAAAGCAAGAGCTTAGAGCAATGTCAAATAATTGGAGAGTTAAGTAATCAGGAGAGTTGGGAAAAGAAGTACTGTCTTGGACTCTATGCAAACTGACTAGGGATAGAAAGCACAGCTGGAATAACACAAATGAAGGAGAAGAACTGAAGAGTCAGGACAGAGAATCAAGAGTGAAAAACAAATATTGAATGGATAGAAAGTTACAAGGCTTTAAGAAGTCTACAGCTTTCAGGACATGGTCATGCAGCCCTTGCTTGGAGGTGTCCAACTACTTATGAGTCATAGTAGACACGACTGAAGCAAAATTTGTGTCCTGTGGACATAGCAGCCAGGTCCTGCTTGACCATGGAGTAACTTTCCCCTCTAGCCTCCAGTTTGCAGGCAGTTAAGGGATTTTTTACAGGGTTACATGCTGAACAGTTTGGATGGACAGAATAAACAATTTGTGCTTTTTT
Source organism: Crypturellus undulatus (assembly GCA_013389825.1). Taxonomy (NCBI): domain Eukaryota; kingdom Metazoa; phylum Chordata; class Aves; order Tinamiformes; family Tinamidae; genus Crypturellus; species Crypturellus undulatus. The sequence continues at coordinate 916,408 of VWPW01020774.1, forward strand.
CTTAGCTGTTTTGACTACCTTAGTTTTAGCCACACCAAAGTTTTATGTGGACATCACTACACTGAAGAGCAACAGTGAGGATGAAAATTGACTAAGCCTGTTCACTATTTCCTTTGTAAATATATCCTGGGGGGAAAGAAGAGGTAGTTTTGTAGTCAGTATAAAAACCTGCCAAAAGGCAAGAACTATTTCCAACTGAAATCATCCACTCCCCTGTATTTGTTGTTTATAGTTGGGGATAAGAGGAAGGAGTTTAGTTATCAAACTGCAATCTCATTAAGGAAAAAATTGATAAAAGAAAATCCATGTGGGGAACTTTATGGCTTTCATTCATCCACTTGATTTGCATAGCTTCCCTCAGGAAAGGTCAGAATCATTATGCCATCACCTTATGATTATATCATTTTGCTCTTTGGTTTGTTTGTTTGTTTTGCTTTTCCATTCCTATTCTCCGGTCTAGATTCATGCCCCCTATTCCACTTTCAATTAAATTAAGTCCTTATTAATTTAATTTGCAATCGTGTCATCTTCTTTTGATTAGTTCCTGTGAAACTGATACCTTAACTGAGCCTAAGCAAAGGTTGCTGAACATCATACATCTTAGTTTATAAAGAGCCAAAACTATGACTCTGTAAGCAATTCTCTTTTTAAAAACCAGTAACCCATCCACTACTCTACAACTCAAGTGGAACACCCAATCTTAGTAAAATATGAAAGCAATCTGCTATTGCTAGAATAGGCTGTTTCTATTTTGGTTGCTATGGTTTCTGCTTTGGTTGCTATTACTTTACAAGTAATCAAAATGCAGACATGAGGCATGATGCACTGCACCTCATGTGCTCCTCCAGTGGAGATTAAGGACCCCAAGTGAGTGAAACATGTACAGAAGGGTATTATATTCCCTCTTCTCAAATTCTCACTTTCATGCAAAAACCTAAGTTATAAAATTATGCTTTTTAAATATCTCAAAAAAGTAGTTGTATTGACTACTAGAATTATCATGCCAGGGATAATATACTTTTATGCTTGTAAAGTAAATTTGTGTTCAGTATAACCAAACCTAGCAGTATTTATAGTGTTTAGTTCTTTGTTAGTGAGACTTAGTTGCAGAAGATCAAATGTTACAAAAGAAAAAAAATGATACAAGCATATGTAATGGTAGACTTTTATGCTATTCATACAATTAAATTTCCAAAGCTACTTCAATGCTTCTTTGTGTTATTTCTGCAACAGTATGATTCTACTGAAGTTTTTGTTGTTGTTGTTGCTGTTGTTTTCTAAAAGGTTTAGGACTTTTTAAAAATCTTCATAAGTGCTTTCTGAGATGCATATTTTCCTGTTTATTTTTTTTTGGACCCTTTGTATTTTATATTCTGCTTTGCCTTCTTGACTTAGCAATTTAAATGAATAGATTAACAGATTTTTTAAAAGGAAATAAATGCTAGGTATATGATAGTGGGTATTTATTACTTCTGTGCAAACATGTTTTTAGAACTAAGCAATGAAGATGAATAAAGACTAAGCAAAATATTTTATTAGGGAGGGTATTTATTGTGTGCAAAGTCTAAAAATTGGCTCCAAAGAGTGAACTTCTACTATTTCTAGAAAGAATCAGATATTCCTGAATTTATAAATAAAAATTTATAAACTACATTTTATTCAAAAAGTGAATGTTTTGAAAACACTCTGGCTAATAATTTAGCAGTAATGGGAAAAATATCTTTGTCTCGACAAAGAAAAGAATTTAAGAAGGAAGAAGAGGTATTTTATAGCAATATAAAGCTTTTTTTTTCATTAAGCGGTTTTCTAATAAAGCATATCTATTTTTATTTTAAGTATACATAGTAACTCTGACATGCACACATTGAAATACATATTTGCCTCACATTTTTTTATTTCTATAGCTCCTTTTCTTTAAGTATTCAATGCCATTCAAGCAAGGAAATTGGAAAGGAGTTAGCTTGTGGCACAATAATTCCGTCCCTTTAGGTTTGCCCCATGAGAATGCTCATATAATAGCCCAAATCCTCTAGATTTCGGTCTCTCAGTTTAACTTGTCAATATGTAATTATGATTCGTAAACAAAACAGATTACTTCACAGTTATAGTATGATTGCAATTATGCAGAATGGAGCAGAAACACACATGACTGGTGAAAACGATTGTCCCATTAGTACTTCTTTTCTATAATGAGCCATGGAGATTGGGACTGTACTTGCATTCATCAACTTAATCTGAAACAAGAAATCTTTTGAGATCCCCTAATTAATGCCATGTAAAAGAACTGGGACTTAATTTTGATTGCCACCACTAAATTTACAAAGCAATGAAGTATTTTTTACATGTGTTTTTTTATCAATTTATCATAGTTGCTGGCAATGTCTTTACACGACTACTGGATAAATAACACTCTACAGATAACATTTTTGTCACATCAAAGCATTTTCTGTTACAAATTATAATTGTTCTTGTTACAGTTTTATGATGGATCAACACTAGTATGGATTGTCAGTAACAGTACAGTTTCTCTAGCACAGTAAAAGGGATTAGCTAGGGTAATACTTCTTTTGTTAGTATATTTAAGAACTCAAACAATATGGGAAATATCAATTTTTGTTGCTTGTTACTTTAGCAGACGTTCATCCTCACCGAAGTTTTGGAAGTTCTTTAATCTCAACAATAAGTACTTGCTAAAATGATTATGCTAGATGTTAAATGAAGTTGTTAAAATTTCCTGTTACTATACTTTGATAGATTACATGAGCATGAGCATTGCCTTCTATCAAACCTGTTTATTTTTCAAAACAATAGCTATATCAATGAGGTAAGCAATATACACTTTTTTTTTTCTTTTTTTTTTTTTCCATGCAGTATCTATCCGTGTGATTTGTATAGGTTTATTTTAGTCTAGCTGGCCAGTTTAGTGGCTCAGATGTGATTGTCAGCAGAAATATATTTCCTCCTGCAGCCAAACAATGGGGTTTAAAGCAGAGAAACCCAAGAGCTTTTGACAGGAGGAGTATTCTTGCTATTACCTCCTGCCTAACTTGAATGCCAATGACAAACATCATCACACACTTGGAAAATTATCAATGTATGTCATTAAAATTACCTTCAAAGAAGTTAATTTACATTCTGTCTTTCACTTCACTATGATTGATTCATAACGTGTGGTCTTCAGGAAGCTTGACAAGCAACCTCTAGTTGATTTTGGCTAGTAAACCTCTGTTGAGTTGAATACGCTCAAGGGAAGTCCATCAGATAGGGATAATCTGCAAATGAAATCATGTTAGGCATATCCAGACCCTATTTAGACTAACCTGCATTACCACAAACAAATCAGTTCCATAAATTCACATTATCAAGTGTTCACAGTACTTGTTTGCATGTTTTATTTTACCATCTGAAGACAGTGCTACATTGCCGTCACAGATTGTTCAGAGTTTTTTTTTTTCTAATTTGTTGAAACTTCTTGCTAGTTTCACAGGTCTTACTAACCTACTAACTCCTGTGATACTCAGAGCAGTAAAGGAGCATTTTAGGCCTATCGCCACTCATCTTAAACAACATGAGCATATTAGTCAACTAAAGCACGTACTAATAGGGATGAAAAATATTTTTGTTACTTTTGAGTAAAATAAATAATTAGAAAGGCATAAAATATATTGCAAACTATTTAAACTATTGATTTTATGCATGGAATAGATTATATCTATGTTAGAATGAGGGTAAAAGCTTTTTTTTTAGTGACTTCCCACTAATTAAGAGTATTTTGCAAACATTTCAGTTTAGCTGGATATTACTGTGTTCTTTGATTGAATGGAAGTGTTTTGTGTTTGTTGATATTTCACAAACATTCTTTTTTTCGTCTTACATTGTGTTTACATTGTTGCATTCTTCCTCCTTCCTACAAATTTGTAGGATTTGTATATCCTACAAATATAATTATGTATGCCCTCAAGCCAGAATGATTTTGAGAGTCAAAGAAGCTGGGAGAAAAGTATCCTGTACAATACAGAGCTAAAAAAAAGGGCTGGTAAATGTGGATTTTTTAAGTAAATACTTAAGTTTAATAGGCAAAGTACAGTAAACATCATACTGTGTATGGTTGCCTTGGTAATAGTGTGATTTCTCTAGCATATCAGAACATGTAGTTCAATTACTTGGTAGCTAATAACTTGCTAGGAAATACATGACAGTAAATCTCAGGTACCAGGAATTATAAGTTCACATTTATAAAATGTACTTTACCTCCTTCTCAGGTTCTTTAAAAATACTTTACTTATGCATATTCCTCTCATATTCTCTTTAAGTTTCCCACCTCCACTTTCACTGCTTTTTCAAAGTGATGATGTATTCTAATATTTTAAGCAAGGGCTGGCATTTTTTTTTTCTTATGAAGAGAAAGTTACATTAAAGCCCCTGGAGAAAAGCAGACATTGAAATTGAAGTTTATTCCCTTAAATGACTTCAGCCTACTTGTCTTGTTGTTGTGGAGGCGCTGTTTAGGCAAATTGACTGTACCTTGATAATGACCTAAAACACAGCGTTAGTAATCATCAGTTTTGAAATTACTTACACTGAATAGAACCATATTTCCTGGAAATTAATATTATTTTCAGTAGGTAATACAAGTAAAATTTACATAATCTTAAAATAACATGTTACTTCACCTGCAATTCTCATCTTCTTGATGATGGAATGAGTATCACTACTCAAATTTAAGTGTGATCACTTTTTAAAGTTTTCATCACATATTATTTTCTTTTCAGATCTTACCTCCCACTATTGATGTAATTGGTAGTGTTTGGTGGATACATCGCTACTATTTTCACTTGTTAACTTCAAAATGACTGTAATTTCTCATCTAGAATGTAACATATATTTTGATAAGTCACTGAGTTTTAAGACTTCCATAATTAATATGTCAGTGTACTTTACTATTATTTTAGCTCTTTTCTTGAGGTATAACAAAAATGCAAAGAGCATACGCATAATTGGTAAAATAAGTCACATCATTAAACTCTGATTTAACCCCATCTTTTATTTCCCGTACAGTTCATCTCTTGTCACGTCAGTAGATATTAAATGCCCAATTTGCTTAAGAAATCCAGTAGTGTGCACTGCACTTAATTTATCTGAGAACAATTACTAGCAGGGACTGACTTAGAAGTGAGCATTACTCCTGTCTTCTTGCTGGGGGCAGGCAGCGCGGTGGTGAGTGACAGCGTGTTTAGTGGCCGTGAGAGGTTTCAGCCTGCGCTTGGAAGTGGCTCCCCTCGGAACCCAGAGGGTGCAAAAAGGGCACGGAGGAACACAACTGCCAAGTAGCAGGTCCTGTCAGTGTGCAAGTAATGAAAATGTCTTATGATAGCTGCTTCAGTGAGCAGAATTGGCTTATATGCAAAGTATTATCAAGTTATATTAGCTCCAAGTGCTTTTGTCAGCACTGTTCTTTGTTTCTTTGAGGTAAGACTTGTGCTTTTGTAAGGAGTGTCTGCCAGTAAACATGTGCTCTTATGTAACCATTGTGGGCACGAGGAATTCTCTTTTCTGTTTTCTTGGGTAGGCATCTAGGTATCAGACATTTGATCCAGTTGGGGATTTGATGCCTCTGAGAGTGTGGAAAAACTAGATAGTCCGTTTGAACTACATGTAAAAGTTTATTTATTTTTTTCTTTTAGTATTATAATTTGCATAGGAGGTTTTACGTTGAATAATAAGATTTATTTTTCTGCTGCTCTTAGGTGTTTTCTGTACTCCTGTCTTACTGCTTGCTTATTTCCCTGTATTCCTTCATACAAAATTAGAATTAACCTGTAAACTTAAATTAAACACGTGTTAAACATTTAGTTCAGCCGTTTCTAATAGCATTTTTTCTCCCCTCCCTAAAAGATTCTTTCCTTCATGCTTCATTGAAATTATAAAATTTCTCAATGGTAAATTGTAAAGATAGGTTAGTTATAAAATTTCTCAATGTTAAATTGTAAATATAGGTTAGTTTATAATTTGATATATTCTGTAGATAATCATTATTATTGGACGCTGTGTGTATGTTTGTGAAAGAAAGAAAGAGAACCTCTTGGTTTGCACCACTGAGATGATAGGCTTCTGCTTCTTCTGCTGCACATAGTAGCTGCAATATTGTATAGCTCATAGCTTCCAAATAGAAACTCCCATCTCTAGAAAAACAGTGGACAAGTAATTTTGCCGAATAAGCTCTTCTGCCAGACCATAACTTCTGTTAAAGTTTGAAATGTCTTAGAAATCTTCACTTCACATGAGTACTTTAGCCTGTGATCAAAGTGTCATGTTCAAACACAGAACTTTAAATAGACTGCCTTAAACCTCTTATTACAAGAGCAGCTTTAAACATTTGATTAATTTCCTTAAATCTTTGCAAAACATATTGCAGTTTTTCAACACTTTTTTGGAAGCAAGGACTCCAGAACTAAATAGAGCTTCCAGTAATGCACACACTGCTTACACCCATACTGACTTTATTTAAGTGCTGATTAACCTGCGTATGTCCATATTAGCGCTATGTGAAAGAATGAGAAAAACAAGTAGGGAAGAAAAAAAGATGATTTGTTTTGGGACACTTCCATACAATATCTGAAAGCTGAAGAGACAGGCAGGAAATGTCAAAAGGTCCACAAAGATGAAATTGGGTGAGCCTTATGAGTGTATAGCCTCTCAAAAGAATGCAGTGCTTTGTGGAGCCCAAGCTCAATGATTTCAAAGGTTGTTGAGCAAGTTAATCCCAGCTAGCTTGACATTTGGAGATGGTGATTGAGCACAGCAATATAAATTGTTTACAATTCTTATTTTTTTCCTTTCTTTAAGATATATGGAGTAATAGGAAATAAAAAATAATTTAGCCACAATTAAAAAATAAAAAGGACAAAAGTTTCTTGACTCCTTCCTTTTTGATCACAGGAGATCAATGTTTTTGAATTTCTAATAAATACATCAGACCTGAGTATTATTTGTAATTTTAAATATTTAAACTTTTTTTTCACAAATAATTAATTTGAATATGGTTTTCTTAAGATACCCACCATATATTTTTGCTGATGGTTCGTATATACTGTTTTAACAAACAAAAGTAGATAACTATCCACTTAAGCAAATATCAGCATTTAGGTCAGTGTTTAATTCAAACTGAGTGAAATTTCTGAGAGACATAGGGCAGACTTTCATGTTTAGAATGTTTTTTTGTTCAGATAATTAACTTCAAAATATCATCCCATATAACTATAAAGCAAATGCTTGAGTAATACCAAACTTCTTATATCATTCCTGAGAATTATCGTTATGTAATAATACATCTAATGACTTCCATCATTTAACATGATAGAGTAAATTATGAGAAAATCACTGCTTAATGAAATCCAGATGGAGGCTTTTTGTCTCACTGGGATTTTTCTCCCATTCCCTCTGCTGTGCCACCAAACTATTCTAGCATTTTAAATTTACAGAAAAAATGTTGAGAATAATATGTTGAACAATTCAACAGACCACCTAAAAAGAGCTAATACAATCCAGAAGGAAAGAAAAAAAAGAAGGAAGGAAGCCCAAATTTCGGGCTTGGTATTTTCTGTGGTCTTAGGATAAGAAAAGTTGAGTTTCTAAATCTTCTGAAAAATATTTTAAAAATATGATTAGATTACAAATACTCATTTTCCTCATGTAAAATCCTACTAGATTTTTATTTTGATACAGCTCTTGTTCCATCTCAGTTTCTGATATAAATGGAAGCATAATAATGTGCTAAACAGAGTAAGTATAAGATCCAGGAAGGCATCTCACTCAATTGCATGTAATTGGTACCTGGTCATCTCTCAGCTCAAGTTTTCGATTCAAAATTTTCTCCTTTGGAAAAAAAACAAACAAACAACAACAAAAANGTCAAGTTTTGGATTCAAAACTTTCTCCTTTGGAAAAAAAAACAAACAAACAACAACAAAAAAGGTTTCTTTTTCTCCTCTCTACTTAGTTCTTTTCAGTATACTCTCAAAAAAAGAAACAATCTAGGTAGACATAAAATTCTTATTATTGGTGTTTGAAAAGGGAAGTATTACTGTTCTATTTAGAGGATGCTGATGTCAATCAATACATGCCTGTATGCCACCACGGAAGTTACTTCGGTCAGATATAACTTCAACACAAATTGATGGTACTTAGCATCATTTTCTTATGGTATCAGAATAAAGATAACAATGTAGTAAAGCAATAGACAATGTAATGATGAAAAAAAAAGAAAATACTTTTGTTTGGGCTTTTTTTTTTATTTTGGTTCTAAGACATATTTTATGTTATTTTCTCTGATTGCAGTGAAATGAGCCAGTAGTAAAAAGAAGTTATGTCCCATGTATGTTAGCATTATTATTGGAAGTATTGTAAAAAGCCATTACAATTCTGAGTCCTTTGCTCTTCCTTCCAGAGTTAGTCAGGAAAAGCAGAGGAGAAAAAAAAATCTATAAAAGTTCTATTAACTATTCCAGCAATACTCACTTCCTACTCTTTATCAGCTGTCTCGACTTTTCTTTTTTTGACCAAACATTCCTGTTCAGCAAGTGAATACTTAGCCTGTGTACAAAGCAAATAATTTTCATGCTTCTTCATAAAACTCTTCTAAAACACCTAGGAAACAAAACTCTAAACTCTCTAAAACACCTGGAACAAAGTTTTTTTATGACTTTGAAATATACTTCATTGTAACAACTTATAGGCCTCAATGAGTCAGAGGACATGGCAAACAATAATGTGGGCCAGTTTGTTCTGAAAGCTAGAAACGATTAATGATAAAAGCAGTGTTTTGAAGCTCATGCAGGGAATAGTGGCAGCTCCAGAGGGCAACAGCTTGTTAGAACTTCTGTTTCCTTGCTTTTGGTTGATTTAGGTTGAGAAAACTCTTTCAGATAGTCCCATAGGTGTACTGAAAGTGAAGGGATATTACACTGTTTTCTAAATAATGATATAATTCTGTGTGATACTAGACAAGGTCACTTTCTAAAATGACCACTTAAATGATATATTATCTAGGTTAATTTTTAAAAAAGCACTGTAAAGTAAATTACTTCTGTGTATTGCCAAACTCATTGCAGAAGAGTATTCCACAGACTTGGTTATTTTTTCTCTCTCAATCCTACTACAGTTGTCATCTTTGTGAAATGAGATATAGAAGCAGCTGCTCTATGTCCACTGCTTTTACTTGCTGTGACTCATTACTTTTTTTCTCTTATCAGATTAGCCTACTTTGTGTTGTAATGTAATCCCATATGGTAGTGTATTGTATTGAATGAGACTTCTTCTGTCTGTAAGAATTATGCCTTCCATGATAGAGATATATATAATTCATCTATAGATTGCTATAGGTGTAGCAGAACCTCTACTTCCATTACTATAAAAATCGTGAGAATATGCAGCATCAATAAGCATTTTACTAGTTCTCTTAATTTCCACTAAGCATTTTTTCCAGTTTGCCTTAAAGGAGATATTTGAAAAATATTTGATACTAATATTAAAAATCTTTGATATATTTATATAGTTCAATAATTACTACTGCCAGTTTGCCTACTTATAGCAGAAATGCAAGAATGATTCTTGACCAATTTGTTTGGTCTGAAAACATTTTTTAGTTTACAGCTAGACAAATATATATATATATATTATTTGTATTGAGAATTATCTAGGTTATTACCAAAAAGAGAAAGAAAAAAAAAAGAGAGAATAAAAATATATTTGTGTATATATATATATTTATATGTATAAAATAAGAGAATGTTGCTAGCTAACTGAGATGCACAAAAAGTTGCTGTAGGGTGAGGCTTTTTTCAGTTACTGTAATGAGTTTTCTCTCTGTATGTTCTCTCATGACCTGCAAATTGAAAATATGTTATGGTTATGAAAATGTTTAGCATAAAAATTCAGTGCTACCATATCTGTTTTAGCTCATATTTGAGATGAATGTAACAAAAGAAAGTAAGTAGTAAAAATCAGACTTCATTTTTATAGGTTTAATTATTTTAGGTTTATCCTACAAATGAGGAGGCCCTTATGATTCCTAACTTTGTGACTGAAGCAAACAGGGCAAGACACCTGTGGGCCCACTTATATGATATTAAAGAGTAGCATGGTAGCAACCTACAATGTGTGGTTTGCTTATTTAAATGAATAATTTTAAACTCTGACCTTAAACCGATGGATGTGAGAATTTTTCAACTGACTATAAAATTATCTAACATTTGTTATGTAGAAGCCCTTCTGCTACAGGGGTAATTTTCCTGTGGCTACAACTTCATTTTTGGTGCTAACCAAAAAAAATAAAAGGAAAAATAGTGTCCTCTGTTTATTTCAGCATAAGGCACTCAAGAGGTTAACTAAATCTTGTTTCTATGGTGAGAAAAAATAATTGGTATTGATTAGCAGTTGGTGCAGCATTGCTAGAAGGGTTATTAAAGCCCTACAGTACAGTACAAAATGATACTGAGAGCATCATGTAGTCCCTAGACTGTCCTACAGTAACCATTCCTGTGTTTGAAATGTCCTCCTGACTTTCCTCATGATTCTCAGGAGCTTTGTTATACTTAGTGATTTCAAATTCTGAAGAACATTTAATTAGTTAAATCGCGGCTAGGAGTGAAGGGGAATTACCCAGATGTAGACACTGCTGTCTTTCTTCTCAAACAAAATTTGAGAACTATTTTTCTAAGAAAGAAATGATTAAAGAATTGGATCTTAAAGCCATATTTATCTTTTATGAAGTTTCATTGTATTTCATAGCAAAGTGACAGCAAGGGACTTGAAAGTACACGTTTCTTTCTTTCTGTAGTGGTTTTATATTCTCAGTCAACATATTCTCACAGTATGCCAAGAATACAGTGGTCTTCACATAAGTGATATCCCAGCAAATCCGATCATATTTGTCACTTATTTTGAAATAGAAAATTGCTTGTCAAGATATGTTTAAAAAATTATGCTAAATATAGTAGTAGCTCAAGGAAAACTTGTGTTAAAATTAGAACAGAAGTTGTATATCATGATCTTAAATTTCCTTTCGGTTAGATTGATGCTAATCCATTTTGTTTTTTTCTTTACATCAAACTCTGAATATACTCATCATGACAGTTTCTGACTCTTTTAACAAAAATAAGTGCAGTTTAGTGCAAATGTCAAAAGAAGACAACAGTTTTGGGACCATATTTAGCCATATTTTAGTGCTTACTTAGAATAAACTGGTTAGACTGACTTGTGCCTGGGTAAGACCCAAGGGATGACAGGTGGCTGTCAAAGATCATGGTGTAATGAATAGGGAATCTGTGGGATGGCCAAGACTGACTTTGCTTGGTCCTTGGAGAGGTCCCAATGGAGGGAGCCAATCATTGTGGCTTCTGCACTTTGATCACCTTAGTTTGAAAAATGAGAAACTCCTAAAAGTTAAACTGGAATTTCATTAAATGGTTTTAGTATTTTTTTTCTTACTCAAATCCTCTAGTAGTGAGCCATTGTAAAAACATCACCTAGGGTATGCCAAGATTGCCCAGATATTCTCAGTGCATTATTAGTAATGTATGACTAATGTGTATAAGGATCCTTAAGAGAAAGTTGGTTTTCTCCTGCTCCCTTTCTTCTACTTTACCACCCTCTATTCATTTATTGCAACTGATTTTTCCAGGCTGAGTTTCCTGCATTTTAAAAATAAATTATCCTCAAATATTTTACTTTACAGATGGTCTATATATTAAATCATGAAACAAACAGCTGAAAATGTTGAAAGAACTTAGCAACAACCTTAACAACGGAAGTTTGCAACTCACATTATATGATGACAAATTAAACTGAGTACTGAGGCAAAGTACTTGGGAAAACATCTGTTAAACAAAGATACAGTTAATGATGAACTAATCAAATTCTTTTGTTGCTGACTGTCATCCAGCTTTACCTAGGAACAGAAGAGCTGTCAAATCAACCTAGTCATTATTAGGAATTTCTCAAGGAAGACTCAAGAAAGGAGTTCATTTTAATCTGTTCCAACTAAACTGATACATTTTGTACAAATTATCTGATCTGAGAAACACATAGATTGATATGCATAAGACCTAACATATAGTAATCACAGATTCATATATGTCCCATATAGTTTCTTGAGAAAATTTCAGTCCTGATGCTGGACAGTTTATGCTGCTATTAACTTTGGTGAAATCAGAATCAGTCGTATTTATAAAATTCTTCATATGTGCTCTCATCTTTAATTTAATGTGTGCTGGTTTTTAGGTCTTGTAGTTGCTGTCATCTGTTTGAATTTAGTGGCAGAATAGGAGTTTATAAATCCATCTATATGGATTACATTGCTTAAAATATACTAATACTAATAGCAAGTGTACATATTGCCTTTATGAAAGGGTGTGGGTGACTGTTAAGTCAGACAGTTTCTTCCATGCAGAATGACACAACTGTTGTCTATTTAAGCATGGATGTACTAGGTACAGGATATAAAATAGGGGAAAAGACAGAAAATAAGCTCTATCCTCCTGGGACAAAGAAATGTCCTTCAGGGAGCAAGCAGAAATATCCTAGACTGTCTCAGTAGTCAAGAAATGCTGCCAAAGGTAAAGGCACATCACTTGGTTATGAAAAGTATATGTTAGATCAGAAAATTTAAATAATTCTTAAAGATCACCTTGTTGAACTATTGAAGCTGCACGATACATACAATCTGCTTGTTTTTGTTGTTATGTTTTGTTTTAATGATTTTCAGTAACTGCACAAAAACTTGAGGTTTACCGAGTGTGAAGAGCTGTACTTAGCATGACACTTAACACTTAACTAATGAATAGACAGGGCAGCCAAGAACCACCTGGTGTGGCAGAAATATGTCAAAAGCTTCTAGAAAAACCTTTCCTTCCCCTAAGCAATTGGCACAATGTTCTTTCTAACCCATCATTCTTCCATGCCCTCACTCCTCAGGCTACTGAATTGTGTGAGATAGATAAACAAATTTACTAATTTTTTTATTTGGTGATGTTATAAAATGAACTGCTCAAATCCATTTCTTAGGAGTAGTAAAAAAAAAAAAAAAATAAATAACAGCAACAACAGTTTTTTATTTATCAGCAAAATTACATTGGATTTTTAAAATTTCCAGTACTTCTCCCTTTTTTTTTTTTTCAGTAAGAGTTATTCAACATTTGAATTTAAGGAGGGAAGTATAGTTATTTGGAACAATGTAGCCTCCACACTGAGGAGGTGAAATGAAAATGTGAAGACCTGTGCCTAATGTTACTAATTTTGCTACTAATGTGCTCCATGGTCTTGGACCTGTCATTTTTATTCTCCAGGCTTATGTTTGTCCTCTATCTCTGCGTTTGATTTTTCTAATTATATATAAACTGCTTTGGTTAGGACCTTTTTCAGTGTTTTGTTCACTAGGTTCCTAATGCTGCAAGAATAACAAACTAACATAAATACAGACTCATTATAAATAGCTTTATTGTCAGTCTTTAAATTTATGTGGAAGGGAGAAGAGTGTGACTGGCAATTACAAACTAGTTTTGGATGCAATTCCATTGTTTTAGTGGCCTCAGGAATAAATTGGGTTCCTGCATGCTCTTTAACCTGCCACTCAAATGGTTAAAACCACAATTGTAATGGGGATATTATTTATACATATTAAGTATTTCTGCTGTCACCCTTCCTTCCTTCCTTCCTTCCTTCCTTCCTTCCTTCCTTCCTTCCTTCCTTCCCCCTTTTCTTTCTTCCTTTCCTCCCTCTTTCCCTCCTCCCCTCTTCCTCCCTCTCTTCTCCCTTTTT
>VWPW01020774.1:940155-1080796 GCA_013389825.1 Crypturellus undulatus
TGGACTAGATGACCTCTAGAGGTCCCTTCCAATATAACATAGCCTATGATTCTATGATTCTAAGTTATTAAAAAACTTAAGAAATTATGGAGAGTGAAATGAAATATTGTCAAATATGGAATAAAACATGCTGTAAAAAAATGATTAAGTGTTATTTTTTCTCATGACAAAATTTAACAGTAAGGTTAACTTTAGGTTTATTAATTCTGTTTTGTTTTATATATTAGAATTAATAAACTAAAAATATAGGGAGTAATGGGGGATGTATATCTGCAGATGATATCAAATCATCAAATAAATGTCCATGTGAAAGAAACTATGAGATTTTAGACATATGCAGGAGCTGAAACGAATGGCAAATAGAACAGCATACATTCGTATTGTAGGAAGAATAACTTTTACTTGATTCAATCATTTACTTTATAGTCTTTTCAATTTGACGTTTGATGACAACTTAAAAAAAAATCGATATCAACTTAAAAAAAATGAAAGACCTTAATGTATAATTTTGGAGAACTCAAGGAGTAGTTAAGTTTAATACACAGCTGTAGTAAAAAAAAATAGCAAGATTTTGGAATGTATAAGCAAGGAGATAACAAAGAGCTGGAAAGATATTGTAATGCTTTAAAAACACCAGTTGTATAGCCTGCTCTAGAGTGCTCTAGGGCTCTAGAGTACTGATCACCTTGTGTCTTAAAGGATATGGCAGAATAAAAAGAAAATAACAAAGCTTGCCATAGTGAAAAAGGTGAGAATGTCGTCATATTAAAACACTGACATTACTGGAAAAGAAAACGATTAAATGAGGAACATGACAATAATATATAACATAAATCAGAAACTTCCATCTGGCAACTTCTACCTGTCTCTGAGACCAAGGAAAAGTGGATAATAAATTGAAATGTGACATTGTACACTCCAAAAATGTTTATAGGATTGCTTTTTTTTTTTTTTAATACACATGAAATGGACTGTAGAGTTCATTGGCACAGGACACAATTTAGGTCAAATACTGAGGAAAAAAAAATTAAAGTTAATGATTTTGTTGATAAATTTATTTATTCTTGTAGCAAATGGTAAGCCACTGTTTTGAAATAGACAGTTTTGAAATAGATATTTCAATCTTAAGGTTAAATTATTCTTTGTCTTGTGTAAACTGTCTGAGGTAGGCTTCCTCCATCTTCCTCTGCCAGAGACAGGATATTGAACTAAATAGATCTTGTATCTGTTCGAAAATTTCAGTTTGCTTTTTGTGATCTGTATGCTAGGGGTTAACAGTAAAGCTTTAGAAATGCTAGAGTAAATGCTAGACTAGATTCCAAAATTCAGAAGTAGAAGACAGCTGGAAATGGAACCAAGGAAGTTATTTATGCAGTGAAATGATAGAAGTAATGTAATTGCAATGGCACTTAGGCAACATTTCTCAGTGTAAACCCAGGCAATCAGACAGACAATATGAGAAATTCAACTTTGATTTACCTGCATCTGGTCTTGAACTGTATAGCTAATAACTAAGACACTTTGGGCTTTAAAACCTCTTTTCTTCCTTCCACATGGAAAAAGAAAGGTTATTAAGTCATGGAGTCAGTTTGAGGCTACCTCAGATACAAAGCTATTTCCTTGTTCTAAGTATCCTTTGTTTGATGATTTATGTGGTAAGTATTTGCCATTCCATCAAAAATTAACTTGGTTGAATCCTATTCCCTGTCTAAGTATTTATCATGTTGTTCAACTGTTAGAACCTGTCATCCCTAAAAAGTTTGTGTTTCATATGCTGGAGCTCTGCACAATTACCATATATTCAGACAATGCTTTCTTAGCAAGTTTACAGTTCAAATTGTTCCATGACCTTTTTTTCTTTCTCTTCTTTTTCTTTTTTTTCGGAGTCTGGCATAACTTCACAGTCTGCCAAACTTTTCTAAACTTTGCTAATTGCATCAGTCTGATTGTATTTCTAATAGCTGCCATTGTACTCCATGTCCTTTGAATTTTAATTTTCAGATTAGCTCCTGTGTAGGCCTCCTGGTCACTGTGAAGGGAAACAACTAGAATGTGATCTACCTGCTGCTCAGCCCTCTTGCTGAAGAGAAGTTAGCTTGATAGCATAGTACAATATATCTGCCAAAAGATGATGCATTCAGCCCTTGCACAGTTAAGAACTTGCAGCTAACTTGGCTGCCTATTTGGGATACAACAGTTAAATAGTCCATTAAATCATTACCTGTTAAAAGACCATTAAAACTTTAAGTTTCTTTCTAGATAGAAGTTTTGTAATAACATATATACAGGGAGCAATGGCCAGGAACATCTGTCCAATTGTTATTGCTATACCAATACTGAAAAAAATCTCTGACAAAAGTTCCTGGACTGCAACTTAGCAGGTCTCTCTGCAGGTCTGATACGGGAAGTTCTTTCTATTAATTTTTCCCTTAATTGCCCTAGACAAAAAGTGTTTCTTTCCTTTCATATGAAGAAAATTTTCTTTGCAAAGGGAGAACACTTGCTCCTAGAAGCATCACTGTTAAGTATGACATAAACTTTTGGGGCCTGGGAGAAACAAACCCCCCGCCTCCCCCAAAACAAAACAAAACAAAAAAACCCACTAAAATATAATTTGTTGCATTATTGCATCACATGTATTCCTTGACCAATATGTCCAAAAATGCCAAATATGTGGCAAACGTCCTCTCCCTGCCCTTCACCTGCTATGAATTTCTTGACAACTGTCAGCAAATCCTTAATGGAAATGTTAGATGAACGGGGAGTCCTAGTGTCATTAATGATTCTAAAACAGTATGTAGCAGGATACCAAGTACTTTGCCAGACTATCATCTGCCTCATTTGTACCAGATATACTGCAGACCTTTTCTGATATTAATTCTGTGAATTTCTGAAATCTGATGTAAGCTGTAGATCACACTTTTTTCTGGGCCACGATGATCTTTGCCTTCTTCCTAGTCTTCCTACTATTCAATATTCATGCTGCCTTAATAACTCTCTAAAGGAAAAATTTTATTCTAGTTTTACAAGTTTTCACCTTGAAAAGATCCATCAATTTTGGAGGGCCCTGGAAAACAAACCTCTTTAAGTGACTGATTTTTTTGAAGCTTTGTTTTCTTTGTGAAGTCCTTCCAGGTAATGGTAGTTTTCCTTCTGTCCTGATTTGGAAGACAGAGGTTTGGAGAGGGAGGACAGAGAGAGGATCCTGTCTCCCTGGCCATGCACGCATCATAATTTTTTTTTTTTCACTCAGTACTTTCTTTCATACAGGTACTGAGTGTAATTATTATTTGTTTGATTAATTACCCCTCCAACTGAAACAGGAGGAAACAACACATTGCATTGAGATCCAGTCATACTCATGGTTGATTTTGCTGCTAGACAAAGGTTAGGAAGAAGCAGGAAAAATAAATGAACTATTATTTTTTATGTTCTTATAAGAAGAAGAGATAGGCCTTCAAAATAATTTGATAATGCTAAATAAATTAGTTATGTTTTTAATTATTTTCATTGCATGAGGTAATGTTTTTTATTTCAAAGTATGTGAGAGTGTTGGTTGTATGTCACTAAGGAAGTATTTATTGCAGTTTCAATAAAAGCTGTGATTTTTTAATTTAACTAATCATTTTCCTGTGTGTTCTGGGTGAAAATATTGCATTAAGCAATAGTAAGCAGAATATAAAAGCTTGATAATACCTTGATAGGACAGTATGTGGTGCTTAGCGAGAGTTAAGAGACTTGCCTTACAGCGTATTTTGCCTATGGAAGTAATATAATGGTCAGCATGGATGAAGTAAAGTCTAAAAGATTATTTTTCTGTTCAAAGTTCTAATATTGTCATCAAATTATGAGCTCACAGGTCCCATTGATTTCAGTAGAACTCATAAGGATATTTTTGAGAGGTCAAAGGCAAAGACTAAGGCTCTAAGATTATGTTCTAATGCAGAATCCACTCTGGTTTTATGCAGAATCCTGTTGCTGAGAATATGGAAGTTATCTACTATGAACAAGTTAAATACATGAGCCTTTTGCTTAGTAAGTGGTCTACAATAATCATGAACTGTGCCAGACATCTATAACCAAAGACTCATTAAGTCAAGCTGATTAAATAAAAACAGTAAGCCAAATAATTAAGATGAAAGTCATGACCTGCAATGATCCTAGGTCCTGTCTATGACATAGAATTAATCTTTTATCATGCCTAATGGCTGTTTGCATATTTAATGCCTCTTACAGTTACTCTTCCCCCCAAAGGGGATCCTCAGTTTCTTTCCTTTTTCCATTCAGTGGTTCCACTGGGAAAATGTATTAATTGCTCTTATGGAACAATACAAGTACTTCAGGTTTTCAGAGATTTTTTTTTCCTTGACAACTGTGAGCAAGGTACATGTACATCTTTTAGCTGTGTCCTCACTAGCACACAATATAAAATTAATCTCAAGAGTTTTTTGGAGAACTTTAAAGATTAGTTAATGCGTAAGAAATGCTTAGTAAGTAATTTGCTGATCACATTGTTCAGGCAGCATAAGTTATATGTAATTTGGGTGAATGGAAGTGACAGTTTGATGTGTGGTTCAGGTAAAATTTAATTTCTCAATGAAATGACTAAATTGACAAAACCGGCACAGCCATACCGCATGTGCTATCCTAATCTACCAGATGTTTTTCAGTAGTGTTACGGGATTTAGATTTTCTTTTTTTGCCCGGCTTGTTGTTTCTGCCTTCCACAAACAGCAGGAGATTGATCAGGATGTTTTGAATTCTTTCTTACGTTCATTGTGTCTGTTTAGTTTTAGGTGGAAAAGTGTGTCTTTTAGAGTTGTAAATCTCTAAGAGGGAGAAGGTGTCCTGTGAGATTTTCAGTGGATCATGGGTTCGACAAGGCATAAGAGCATATAGAGCTCTTGTTCCCCCTCAGTGATGCAGGGAAAGATAAGTATAGTGAACTTATTTTAGCTAGGCTACAGCTTTTTCTGGAGTAGAACATCTGGAAACAGTATTTAAGGAAACTTCAATAAAGTTTGCCTTCCTACAATTATGTCCACCTTTTGAAGGGCAATTCTCTATTTCCACGAGTAAAGCACCAGAAATCTGGCAAAAAGAGGTTATCTTCTTGCACAAGATAAATCTTTTCTAAGAGAGTTCTACTTACTTACTTTCTAATTTTCAGACTGGAAGAAAAAGAAACAAAAACAAACAAACAACTCTTCCTCCCTAGACTCAAAAGTGACCATCACTCATCACATATTTAGATATGGCAGCATGATAATCTAGTATATTTAACAAATCCATGACTTCCAAAGAAGTAAGTGGGAAAGAGAAAAATATTATAATGCACATTTTAAAAAATACTAGCAAATTATGAGATGGTACCTTGAACACACCAATATTTCTGTGTTCTGTATATCTTTCAGGGGAAAAGTGTTCTGTATCCACTTTCAGGGGAAGTGTTTTTATCCTGATAAATCCTGATTACAATCTCTTTAATCTGTGTAATGTTTTATTTACCTTCCTTGTCAAATAACCTTTGTCTTCATCCTCCTGCTTATGTGAGTCGCTATTCAATTGCTTCTCTTCAACTCCACCATTTAGTTATGACTTCTCCATTGTCAGCTTGTCTAAAATCAGGTATCCTATTTAGAAGAGATTTAAATTTTTCCCTTCTGGGTCTGTGACAGAGAGAAGACAATTTCATTGTTATCCCGATTTGGAAAACACTTAAGCATGTGCTTAGTCTTCCATATCTTCTGGACTTTGCATATCACATAGTCAGCTAGTTTAAGTCAGCATAATTTCACTCACAACTGAAACCACTGTGATTTACACTAACTTTAAAATTGACTTGATATGTGTAGCAGGAATTGCAGGTGGTTACTGAGGTGACTTTCATTTATTAGTTGTTATAAACTTAGGTTTACATCTTGTGTGAGCTCATTTTCAGTTTTGCCCGTACCTCCAGAGGATAATGTTTACACCATTTGAAATCAATGAACCTGCAAATCCAGCAGATTGCAAATCCATTGTTGTAGAATATTTAAAACCAGAAAAGCGGAGGATAGAAAAAGTCAAATAGAAATGTGGGCTAAGCTCTCAGTCCATTACAGAAGCACCGAATAATCATAGCTGGCTTTTGAAGCACTATCTCAACACTAATGAGCTTGTGGGATTGATGAAGTGATGATGATGGTGATGATGATGATGCCCTGTCAAGTTCACCCTGCAGTTTTACAGTTCTGGGTAACTCAGCAAGGTCCTATAGTGATATGTTTTACCAAATGTGAGATTTTTTTTTTCATTATTATCTAGAAAGTGCTACTATATTTTATAAATTCTTCTTCCACATACCTAGCACCTGCTCACCACAAGGCACTCTGCTTCCAGCACATTTTAAAGCCTTTAGGGGTTTTGAAGGATGATAGGGTTTCTTATTTTATTTCTTTAAAGCTATTAAAGCTTCTTTAAACTACTGGCCTTATTTGATAAGAAGCCCTACTGTCACATGTTTTTGCTTTTTCTAAATCAAATAGAACACACAGGGATGATCTGTGCTTGGGGATGGAAAGAACAAACAGTTCATCTTGTGATCCAAAATGTCTGCTATGAGAATAGCAGCATCCTCTAGACACAAGAAAGTGCTAACAGTGGTGGAGCATTAAAATGTATGTGAATTTATATGACTGTTTGCCTCTGTCTCTTTCTGTTCTCTCTCTTTGAAGGGGGAGAGGAAAGTAAGAATGCCAAAGTGAAGTAAATTAATGAAAAGCATGAGTAAAACATTTGCATTGTCTACTCATGTGACATTAGGATGGAAAGCTTTATTTAAGTGCACCTTAGTCTCTCACCTAGACAAGCAGGATAACTCTAATGAGTGTGAGCAGACATTTCTTGTATCCACATAAACCCTATCTGTGCCTTTTGTCAGGCAGAAAAATAATGATAAAAAGGAAAGAAGATTAGCCCTTTGACAGTAACAGTTCTCTATAAAAGACATAACAGCCATTGATGGCGTTTAATGTATAACTGTGCTGGATAACATTTACCTTTAAGATGAAACTGCATAAAGAAACAAAAGCACTGACTTACTAGGTTTTAGCTGTAGTTGGACGTTATGTGCTACACAAATCCCAGCAGAGCCTGCTGTTCGAAGACTTTATTGTTATTCAGTTTGTTAACATGACAATGATCAAAGATATCCAAGCTAAAACACTCATTTATTCTAATTAAAGTAACTGAACCTATTTCTTACAGGTTTATCCTTACAGTATGTATAGCTAGCAAAGGAGTAATTGGTAACCTTAAAAAGTTAGAGAGAAAGGCGTAGTGCATTCTGTCTTCAGGGGCAGTGTGATTTGATCCAGATTTAAGAGTAGTCCATTTGTGCTTCACCTCATTTGTAATAAAAGCTTTGGTCATTTACTGAGAGGTAGGTGGCTGGCAGTTGGCCAGATAGTTTGACACTTTATTTGGTATTACAGCTGAAAAAGCGAGAATAAGAAATGGCACTCAGCAGTCTAATTTACACCTGCTTTGAGCATTCTTTTTAAAGAAAAGCATGCAAAATGAGTTTTATGTGGTAGTCCAATTGATTTATTCCAATCAGTAACAAATCTGTGGTATATTGATTCTAGGGACATTTTATTTGCTGTGTGTCATGTCCTGCAAATTATTTGTATTTAATTTAAATTACCTGACCTTTTAGAATTGCAAAATAATTAAGTGTCTTCCTCACAATGAGAGATGGGCTGACGCGGAACTGCTAAGCTTGCTCAGCAGTTTCAACATCATCAAAATATTCCACCAATTGCTTAAAAAGAGAGGACTGATGAGTGTGCACATTCTGTTCTATTTTATACTGGGTCTTATGCCATTCTCATCTTACCACCAACCTCAGGAGCTGTAATTAGGTTTGAGAATGACAAGTGATTCAGTCTGCCTCCTTTAGGAACTTAATTGAAGTTTTATGATTAAGGTTATTTGCTCATTGTAAGTAGTCCAGGCTTAAATCCTTGTTTTTGGCCAGATAGGACTACTAATTTCTATCTGTTAGGTCCAAATGACAATCAGTCATTGGAGCAAAGCACACATTAGGGTGGCACATCTTTTGGTTGGCAAGTAGCAACTAAAAGTACCAGCACCATTGTGGATATTCTTATATGTTCCAAAGTTTCCTCTGAGAGCCAGAGTGATTTTCTCCATCTTGAAAAGGCAGCATGAGTGCAGTTTTCATTACTAGTTAACATCACTGGTTCCTATCTGGGATATCCATACTACCTGTGTGTATTCCTGTATCTCCTGAAAGATTGTGTAGTTGGGCATCAGACTTAGATAGGAAACAGCGCTTTGGCTGCCCTTTCACATGCATAAAGCAAAGGAGGAACACTGAGCTGCTCAGGCTCTGGTCTCAGCTGCAAAGCAGCTATTGCAAGCTGAGATGTCTATGAGCAGCTTTCCAACTGCTGCCCCCTGTTCCATGCTGTTCTGGCTATGTGGCATACTGAAACTCAGAGGGTTTTCATTTAAGTCTGAGAAGCCTAAGTGTTAAAAGTTGAAATTCATACTCTAGAAATAAAGAGTTAAAGTATGTTCAGTTGATGAGCACAGACCTAAAACAAATATTGAATAGCTGTAGCTTATATCCTGTCCTTGACTATATCCAAGAACCAAGCATGAATAACAGAATTGCTCTATCTTGAATGTGTCACAGTGATGAGCTTGAAGACTGTTATTTCATTGCCCTCAGTGTAATATAATTAACATCTTTAACAAAGAGCTAATAAATTGTCTCCTTTCTTCATGAAGAAAATGTTGGTGTACAGAATATTGCTCTGCCGAGATTTTGTGTGTGTCCTCATAATGAATTATCTATGCCCTAAATACCTTTTCACATTTATAAAATATGCACAGCACAAAGCGTTTGCACTAAAAGGCTTGTATAAGAAAGGTGTGTCTAGCAATCTTAACCTGGAAAGCTTTATATTTTTTGTATCTCTACATACTCACTCACAAAATCCCATACAAAACTACATAGTTTTGCCTTAAGTAGATAGTGTTATTTCGTGGGAGCAGCTGTATGAATAATGATTGTTTACTTATACTGCATAGGTGGGATGCTGGAATGCCACTGTTCCTTAGACTGACTGCCCTGAGGACTGCTGAGCCGCAGCTCAGCTACACACCGCACTCAGTTCATTGGAGTCGCGACGTCTTACTGTAGAGATGAGCTCAATTCCTTCTTTTTAGCTAATTGTTTGAAACAATGAAGATTTTCTTTGTGATACAGACTTTAGTTCCCCAAAGCTTTCTTTCCGTCTGTCCTTATCCCTGCATGGCACATAGCTGTGAAGTAGTATTTGTATTAATTTTCCTTCTGCAGTGGGTTAACTATGTCTTATGGTTTTATCATAACAGGTGATGGAGAATCAACAAATAAGCATACAAATGAAAAGCAACACAAACAACATGAAAAACAAACATGAAAAATAGTACAGCACAATCATTAGTATAACAATAAACTGTGATATAATGAATAGACTAAGAATGAATGATGCTCATAGGAGCCATATATTAAGTAAGGACAAGAACTTTTAGCTTTATAAAGACTGCTTCTCATCAGAAGGAAATCAGGGTGAACTCTTCCTGACTTCATCATCTTTTCCTTCCTTCTCTCCCTCTCTCACCATGTAAGATTCTCACCCCTGTATCAGCTGCTGAACCAGCTGCTGGTGGAACTGAACATTAACTGAGAGAATGAAACCTCTTGTAGCAGAGCAGGAGTCCCATGGCTGCACATAGAGAGAATAGAAGATAGAAATGGATCTCAAAGTGATAATGAAAGATAAACTGCTGACAAGCTATGAAATAATAATTGTGAGATGCTTATAATTTACAGCTCCCATTGACAGCTCGGTGTCAGTTCTGTGTCTGGAATATGTTATGCCAGAGCATCTTGGAACTGTCCAGCCTAAGGTCCTTTCTATAACACTACTAAATATATATATATTTTACACTGTTGTTCTTAAAGCAGAGAATTAACTACTCAACTGTCAGAAAGAGGAGTATTATACTCTGTCCTTTACGTAACTGACTTACCAGTACTAAATCACCATTCTGGAGATCTGCCTGGTAAGCATGCAGCGAAGTGTAATTTGATTTTCTAAGCCTAAGTCTAATTAGCAAATATTATGGTCAAACAGGAGTGAATTTATAGGGGGTACCATGCTCACAGCTCATACATTTCAAGAGTACTTGGGGTGGAGAAGCTGGTTTTATTCTGAACTTGTGGATTGAATGTCTGTTAGTACAGAGATGCCTACAGCAGTGAGGTGGAATAGATTTTTACAGGGAAATGTGGTGTTGAGAACACCATCTCCACATCACACATGTTTGTGTGGGTGTGTGTGTTCTTGAGATTAGCTGTGGTTTGGTTCTCTGGACTGAGTGTGCATTAGTGGTAATGGTGTCAACTAGAATGCATCTTTGGCTTAATTTCCTCCAAGAAAAACGCAGTACAAGACTTCTGCTACAAGACTTCTTCATGTTGTGGGCCAAAGAGCAGTAAGTGTGAAACTGAACATACTTCCTTCAAAGCTGCACTCCTCATCAAACCTGAAATGCTAATATGGATGCCTCCTACTTAAATACCTAGTTAGATTATGTGAATAGATACTTAATAGTTACATCTGACTCATATTGAACTTTAGCATCATAGCATAATAAATAGTCCTATAAAATTTGGATTTGAGTATGCTTTGCAGTGAAGTGCTACCCCATATAAGGAATAATGCTAAAGAATATCTTAAGATATTGAAGTAGTAATTACCGTGTTCAAAACACATAACTGATGGACTCTTTTGCAAGCCAGAATTGATGTATAAGCTCTTGTTTTATTAAAAAAATATAAATTTAAGCTGTTTCAATGTTTAAAGTTGATTATAATTGCTTATTTATCCACACTTAACAGAAACTTTAGTAAAAAAAAATTAGTCATTTTGGGATTAAATAGCAGTCATGGAAACTGCTATTACTGAAAGCACTTAATATAGTAGTGATTAAAGGAAACTTTGAAAGTATATTTTCAAAAGCAGAATGTTTAGAACTTTTAAGCTTAAAGGAAATGGCCAATGGCAAATAAAAGATTTGTCTTAGAACAAGATTTCTAAAGTCACAAGTCAATGCCAAACAAGATTGACGAGAATAACAATATGTAATTTCTTTTATAAAAAGAAACCCAATACCCCATGTCTTTAATTATTGATCCAAGTAATATTTTGCTTTAAAACTCTTCCAGGGGCTAAGAGCCATTAGTGAAAACATCTGACAGAAACTCTTCCTAAAGGATTAATTAAATGAACTCTTCAGCAGTTTACAAAAAAAGGGGGATTTTTACACTAGTAGATTAAAGAAAATAGACATGTAAAGCATAGTGATTCACTCGGAAAGAATAATAATTACACCAAGGTTGCCTGTATTCCTCCTTTCCCTGTACACCACTTTCAAGTGACAAGTGGTACATTACTCTAATCCTAATGGTAATTAATGTTGCATGTGAAAACAAAATCATTTTCAGACTGAGCCTGCTACCTTTAATTCACACTTAAAATTATTTTGCCACCCAGTATGTCTGTTTATATAAATATGACTGAGTAATAACATATTACTCATTTTAAGGAAAATCTCATAATTTTGAACCTTACTGTCTCTATTTATCTTTCTCTTCTTGTGACTGCTTAGGTGTCGCAAATTATGTTTATGTGAGATATGAAAGTATTCTCATGGCCACCTTAGATGTCTGTACTTTTTCCCCCACTCTGCATAGTCAGACATTGGAGTTAAAAAGAATTAGATGCCTTAAATGCTTTTTGAAAATCTAATTGAGTACTTGTCTATATTTCTTGGAGTCTAACACCTTTAAAAATTGAGTCCAAAGTGACTTTGCCAAGATATTACTGGAAGAGAAAGGACTTCAACACAGATCCCAGGTTTATGCCCCAGCCCTCAGATCACTTCTTTACAGTATTTTTTTTCAAGCTTTCTGCAGTCACAACTCTTATAAATGTCGGAAGGAACAAAATTACTAATATTGGAGGTATGAGCCAAGAGGGGGAAAAAGCTTGCTTAGATAAATTTTGCTTTGCAGTCCTGCAAGCCCCTTTTCAATAATCCACTTTATGGCCCTCTACGCCCGATTGAATTGTGGGATAAAAAAGTGCAGCAGACATAATTCACCACTGAACACCCAGAGGCAGACTCTCATTTTCAGAGTGGAGAGGTAGGAAGACAAAATTAAATTGGTTTATTTTAAGCCTCAGGAGTTGTAATACTGGCCTAAGCCATTTTATCCAAACAGATATTTTTAGTGCTCTGTGTAGAACCAAGAAGCATACCACGGAATTCCTGTCTATTTTAAAATTAAATAGACATTTTCACTTGTGTGTACACTAGGAGTGAAATTATGGCCCCATTCAATCTGATAGAACTTTTTGCAATTGACTTCAACGGGACTAGGACTTCACCCCAGGAGTATATTTTCAGGCTTGCTAACATCTTTTTTAATGTACCCCCTGCATAGCCTATTAAATATTCTTGTCATTACAGAATACAGAAGAGCCCATTTTCCAATTTGTCTCGCTCTGACGAGCACCGCTTCATAGAGTTCCCCTCGACCCCTGTTGTTTCCTACTTACTAGTTAGAGCATGAAAAAGCCAGTGGGTCAGAGGTTGCTTTCTCAGTCATCACGTATACCATATAGCAGCTAACAGGCTATGAAGGCTTCCTAATGGGCAGCCTGAATGTAGTTAGAAGGCTTTTGACATACCTGCTCCATCTATTATTTGAAGATTTTATTATGGCCATGGTTTACTTAAAAAAAAAAAAAAAAAAAGTGATTTTAAACAACTGTTCTATAGAAGTGATCAGGAGAGAAAGCACCACGGGAAAGATTAGGAAAAAAAAAAATCTGAGCTTCTCTTTCACAAACACAGAGAAAGAAAAACGATGCTGGGTGTTAATGACTATATCTTTTGTCACCCTTTGCAAAAAGCCATTTTTAAATTTGTGGTGCATTTCAGGAACTCTGAAAAAGGATTACTTGGTATGTTCGCAGAAGCACCGTGCAGCCTGTGAGCTCTGGTACGTGCTGCTATCCGCTCCATAATGCTGCCTCCTGCTAAGTCGTGGGCAGAGGTGAGCGAAAGACAATAAAACCAGTTATTTTCACCAAACTATGTTTACTAAAGAATACCCGAGGGTTGGACTTCATAACAATTAAATTTGAGTGGGTAATATGGGACTACTGAAATAACAGTGAAGCTGGCTGCTTGGTTTCCTTAGTGAAGGATTTAAGCTGCTGAGACCTGATTTACACTGAAATTGGTGTGAAACCATAGAGGCCTCATTTGATTTTGTTAATTTTGGGAGCATTTACTTTCTACTAAGGTATTTGTATTTAGGAGATGTTTCTATTGCCTTGGCTAAAAATCATGAAAAAAAAATTGAATGGTAAATCAGGAGATACCAAAAAAATCTAAATGAGTTACCTACTTTTATAGTTTTAACAGAGAAAATATACGGCCTTCCTTTCTTATAATGTTCTTATCATACAAAAAACATCAATAAGCATATAAATTAATAGAATAGTAAAGAATACATTCCTCTAAGAACATAGTTCTGTTTCTCTTGTTTGAACACATTCAGAGATGTAATCTCCCAGTGTTAAAACCCAGGAATTAGCTGATGTTATATAATTCTCCTTTCAAATATTTAAAGAATCTACACAATGTAAATACTTTGAGCATATTTTCTATGACTTGTCTTTGCTGGTGTCATTCTATTTCAATGGTTTGGAAATTCATGACTGACAATTCATTCAGATATCAACACTTCATAGTCTAATCCTTTTATATGTATAAAGTGAAATGTGGAGAATATTAATCTCATCACTAGGTTTCTAATAGGACTTCAATGCTATTGGAAGCTTCTAATCTCTCATCATTAATATTTAACAAAGAAAGACATAGTCTTGATGTTTTCAATAAGTTTAAGTTTTAACTGAAGGTGGATTACTGAAAGAATTTTCATTTAAAAAATCCCTCTGCCATTTTCATATATTTATAATGATGAAGAGGATAAATTTCAGCTATAAGAAATGGCCAAGTCATAGTCTAAAGAAAGATAATCAGAAAATCATTGTGGTTTTATATTTCAGAATTACTAATTTCAATTCTAATTTATTTCAAAAGAATATGATTGTTATTCACTTTTTAAAATATTATATTAACTGTATACATTAAGCAGAGCATTTTTCTCAAAATCATATATAATGTCTTGGTCAGATATGAACATTTGCAAGGCTGAACTGTTTTTTAGTGCTTATGTAGATTAGAAGATTTGCTTAGGATTTATCTTCAAAGCATTCTACAAACAAAGCCTTCGCCTAACTGTATGCAAGTGTACAATCATTTTTGGGAGCCTGAAGTGTTTTTTTATTTAATTTGAAAGGGTTTGGGGACTTTTAACATATAATACAGCTGGTTAATGTGCAGCACTAGGTTGGGCAAGATCCGACAACAGAATAAGCATCTCTCTGCCCTGCATATCGAAATGTGCTCAACAGTTTTCAAGCTGATTTACTCAACATATTGTATTGTTGCTATGGTTACTCTACATTTATGCTATTTCACACACAGCCCATATATATGTAAAGATTAAGAACACTACACCCTCATACCAGGCGTTTCATATGGTTTATCTTTTGTGATGTTCTAATTCATTGCTTGAAAATGTACAAATATATGTGTAAAGGATTCAGCAAGAAGATGAAACAATGATCTTTCTTTCTATTACAGGTGTTTAAGAAACACCTGAAACCTCAAACGATATTGCAACTACAAGAGGGGCTGGCCTCATGGAACTACTATTTAGTAAATATTTGGGTTTTTCAAGGAGAGGGGAATAAATGAAGAAAGATTTGCGCTCTCCTGTTATATAGCTAGGAATTAAAGTGGACGACTGGGTGATACAATCAAATATCAATTGAAAACTTGTCAAAAATATGTTATATTACTGTTACCTTATTCCTCCACTTTTATCCCCAAATCAGGTGACTTGAAAAGTAAGTGAAGTCATGTGTAATTGGGAACTTTTTCTTCTTCTTTAAATATAAGCTGCAGTACACTCAACATTACACAAAAGTTTTATAAGACAAATCAATCGTGTATCTGTGTGCCTATCTGGCCTTTAAAAATCAAAATTAAACCAAACCTTCCTGGAGGTCTAAACACACCTGGAGGTCTAAATAATATTCAGACAGAGCACTTTTCAGGGACATTATTTTAGCAACTTCAATCTCTTTTCTTTATTGTATTAGATAAAATCAAATCCTGAGATAAATTATGTATAGTGCCTTAGTGATTTTTCCAACCAAAGGGCAGTAGCTGGATAGCTGGACTGTGGTACTGTGTTGATATTGTTAGCAGGTCAGTCATCACCTGTTTCAGTATGTTTATTGCTTATACAATTAATTAATTGTTTTTACTGTAATTTAAAAGCAATAAGAATAATTCTGTTGTAGTTATTAAAGTGAGAGACAACTGATCATTGTGAATATATGGATCAGTGATGACCTTCCCAGTGCTAAAAGCCAGGACTGCAATGTTCATAGGCAATGCAAAGCATTTTGCATTGAGAGCTGAAACAGTTTTTTCCTCTGTAGTGGGCAGTGGTCCATCACATTCATATAGATTTTTGTGCATATCCATATTCACAAAAGAGTTAATGGGAATGTACAGAACTGGCTAGCAAAGAGAATATAAATATCCTATTCTTTAGATATGCTTAAATTGATTCAGTATGTAACCATAGATTTAGAAGGATTTGGGTCCTTTCACAAAGATTTTCTTTTAGCTTTCAGTGTTACAAGAACAAATGTGCAATCTCGTCTTAGGTGGATTTTAGTTGCACCACCTTCTGTAGTAGTTATCATTGATTTAAGTTAAGCAGAAGGATTTTCTTTTCATCTTAGAGCTAGTGTTAGAGATTCTTTGGTTTACTCTCAGGTTGAGATTTTGGCTAACTAATTGGTAGAAATGTTAGTTTTCTAAGGGGATAAAAAGACTAAAAGAGGCAGTTTAAAATCAGCAGTCTCAGAGGGGTTTGGTTGTCAGACTAGTTAAAAGCACCCTAAAGGTGCATTCTACAGGGATTTTGGCTAGTTTTTAAACTGCAGCCAATTTCTCATCTTCATTGTATTCTGATATGCCATAAATGCACAAAAGAGAACTAGTATTTTCCATCCATCCCTAACTTTTCTCAGAGCTAGATTCATTGAGCTAGTCTCAATAGAGACTGTTGTCTCTGAAGGGTTTTTTTTTTCCCTCAGAAAAAATGTACCTGTTCTACCAGAGGTTCAAACTACACTACAAAGAAAAGATGTCAACGAATAGCGCACGTGAACCATTAAGAGTAGGAGCCTGGGCCTTCCCAGGGAGAAGCATGGAACTCAGTCTCAGAAATCATAATATGCTGAAAGGCATGGGAGTACTTTTAGTGGGTTGTGGAATAAGAAAGAATAATTGTAAAATAATTATAAAGATCATAGTCACTTCCTGCAAATAGTTTAATGAATAGTTTATGGTAATAGTTTAATTTAATTTAGACTATTCCAGAATAATCTACTCAACTTTCAATACTACATTAATATGCAAAGAATGCAAAGAAACAATGTGACTAGATCTTGGGTCGTGCCAACTGAAGGGTTTTTTTTTTTCTTTTTTTTTTTCCCCATCACTGGTATACCATCGGTAAAAAGATGTCACATCTTGTTTTCCCATGGATAGTATGTCTACAGTAATAAAACACTTGAGATTTATGGATGAAAATGTAAGAAAGAATTATTACTATTATAAATGTATATTCTAGTAATATCTTAGCTGTAAATTGAAATTCCAAGATATTACTGATTTAAAGATAGGATTTATGTATAAATATATGTAGCACTTAAAACATATATTTATTTTCATGATGTTCTTTGCAAATACTTAGCATTTTACATGAATCAAATTGTGTGTGCTAAATATAATCAAGGGTAGCATTACTGTAGCAATCATAATTGCTCTATTTTTTCAGGTAATATGCACATTATTCAAGTGTACTTTAGAAATTGAGTAGTTGGCAAAGGGAAGAAAGGTCATTGCTTGCTGTGATAGCTTGAGCATTAGGACCTGTGATTGTATGAATATTTTGTGTGACTTATTTTACCCCAGATGTCATGTGTTACACTGCACAGGTCATTACACCCTCTTTCAGGATGCAAGTGTTAGTACAATTTGTCATAAACGTGCCTTCTATTTTGGATCATTTCCCAGAGACTAAGGTTAGATACCTATGTACCTTTCAGGGCCTATACCATAGTGTCTCTGGCTACATAGACATTACAAGGGGAAGTGCACCAACCATCGCCCGGTTCTTCTGACTGCTTTGCCTTGTGTAGCACAGCTGCAGCAAAGGCTCAAAGCACCCATGCATTAGGAACTGTTGTATAGCCAGGGCTATCCTGCTGGCTTGGCTGTGTTCGCAGTTGTTTGACGCAGTTGGTGCTCACCCGCTGAGAATACTTAGGAGCTTGGGCTATGTACATGTTTGAACGCATGCTTGAGGGTTTACAGGGAGAATAGGGGGTACGTCTAGCTTTGCAAGAGGTACTGTCATAGAGGCTTTATTTAACTGTGTAGGGAATCCCTGAGTATCCGAGTTGCCC
Organism: Crypturellus undulatus; assembly: GCA_013389825.1. Classification (NCBI taxonomy): domain Eukaryota; kingdom Metazoa; phylum Chordata; class Aves; order Tinamiformes; family Tinamidae; genus Crypturellus; species Crypturellus undulatus. Next base: position 957,909 of record VWPW01020774.1, read on the forward strand.
ATCTGGAACGTAGAAAAATTAGCAATGTTGTATGCTGAAGAAAGCATTTTAACACTTTGGATTGCAACAAAACCTTCTAGAAGATAGACCATTCATATCACTTTCACTAAACCTATGGTTAAAAAATTTCTGGTTTATTTGTGTTATCAAAAAAAAAAAAAAAAAAGTGATGTGTCCCAGAGAAAGTATGCACTAGACAAGGACAAACTGTGAGATAAAGTAAAACCAAGGGCATTCAGTCTACAGTGATGTTACACCACTGTCAGGAAAAAATAAATCAAAAGGTTGCATAATCTCAAAGGAGTATCATACAGAACTTCAGCTAATGTATACACTATTTTTTCTTATTTCTTATCTTTAATCAACTGCCTCATTTTTTAGTACTCTCTCAATTTTCGGTGTTATTCAGGACTGACAGACAGCCAAACATGACATGGATGCCATTTCAAAGGATGTAAGGCAGGTTAAAATGTGTTGAGAGGAAGATATTAGCCATAATATTAGGCATAATAGTTTGCTCAGCACTGCCAAGTTAGGTAGAAAAGATATATAAATGTTGTCACAGTACAAATATTAGTGGGGAAGTGTTTTAGTAAAAAATACTAATACGAATATTAAAAAACAAACCAAAAAAAGTTCAGTTTTAATCCAGTAAAAAATCCAAAATATACTGTGCAGGTGTTCAGGCATTACCACCGATGTTTCGATCACATAGACATAGAGATAGAGTGTTATTATCTGTTATTAGAGATCAGTTATTATTTTAGAATTTCAGAAAGTCAAAATTTGAGAAAGATTACATGTCTGCTTATGAAACAATCTACAGTGAGCTTTGACAGTTTGAGTAGTGACAGCAAAAGCACCCTCCTCAAAGTCAGAAAATTTTATATGGGGATGGAAGAGACTGCATTTGAAAATGTACATGGCCACTTCCTGAATTTTGTTTGATCCGTCTGTGTCTTAAATAACATTGCTATATCTTCCCACCACTACCATCCTCATTCAGTATTCCCAGTGATGTCTCACTCTTATTATGTACTTTGCTGATGTCCGATTGCAAACAGCCATTGCTAATCGGCTTACTCTAGCTTCCATATATAACTTTTAAAGAGCTTATGAAGGTAACCCATTGAGATTAAGCACGGATAAGGCCTGTTGTTTTCAGGTACCTGACAGGGAGATGGAAATGAACCACTTCCCCACACAGTGAAAGTAAAGTAGAGCAGCTTTCTATCAGCGATTCTCATTTATCTTTACCGTGTCAGATTTAGTGCTTTATCATCAAAACTCACTGCCTTATCATTGTCTAGTCTAATACCAGGAATACAGCAAGAACTGAGTTGTAAGAGGTTCAAAGATTGAATAGTTGGTTCAAACTGTAACAATGTGGTTTTTTTTGTTGTACTGATTTAAAGTTGTCCTTTATGGGGATTAAAGTAAACTATTGGTGTGGTAATAGGTATTTAGAAAAGAAATGAGAAGTTAAAAAGCAAGAGACAATGTCTCTTGCAGAGACATTGGCAGAAGGGTTATACAAGGCCTGTGTGAGGAGAAACCACTTGGAAAGTCAGAAAGTTTTAACACTGATCTGTACAAAGATTTTAAAAGAGAAAGTGCTGAATGAGGATTTCCAGAAAGAATGTTTAATGCTTTTGACATAATATGAATCCCAATTCTTTGGGTTTACAACGCAAGGAGTTAGCAAGATGATGTTGTTAAAGTGCACAAAACACGCAAAATGCAGAGGAGGGGGGTATTGGGGAGAAAAGACAAAAAATGTATATTAAGAAAAACAAGTGACAGTTAAGTCAACAATATATTTTTATATTGAATTAATATTTATGATAAAGTTTAGAGTATCTACACATTTCTGGAAAAGGGCAAATTTCTTAGTTTCTTCATTTTATTCCCAATTGTATATTTTCTGTGCAAAGGAGAATCTAATATATTTGCTATATATTTGTACCTTTTCTTCTGTTGCAATATATTTTGTAGAAAAATACTTTACTTATAAAAATATTGCATGCAAAAATATATTTATTATTTGATGTAATATTGCTGGGATTCAGCCAGCAATTCTATAAATATATAGAATTGTGTAGACATCAGACTTCAGTATAGTTAAGAGGGAATAATAGTTTTTAGATTTTTTTAAATCAGAGCATTTGGGGAAACTTTTTTTCTTCACAGTTAGTGTTTTTGTTTTTTATAAGCATTCTTAGCATTTTAGCAGAAATTATAAATAAAACCAGATTTTTTCTCATTAATATTTAAGTGACACTAATCCATTGCCATTGACTCGCTGTGCTGTTTCTGAATTTCTGACTGGTATAGTCGGATTATCTAGCTAACTTTAAATAAATTTAATATGAGTTATGTCAGCACTAACCTCCCTAAAATGCATTTACTCTCTTCTTCTGAGCATCCCTCCCCGGTCTAACCAATCAACAGCAAAGAAAACTATTTTCCTTCCTCAAACCTGTGAAGTACATTAGTACATCAAAGTAGGTTGCTCCTGTCTTTACATTCCTGTCATTTCTGAGGTGCAGATAGTGACATTCCTCTGAAATGGTGGCAGAAATACAGTTTCTGAAAGCCAAAATAAGTTAAATACAGAGCACTTTTGAAAATATATATATATTTGTTTAAAAGAAGTGAGAGGAATGTAAAGATTTTCCTTTTTAGTGTGTGTATGTATATACATATATGATAAAATGTCTCACCATAGTGCATGCCAACGAGGTATTCAGCTGGTGGTATTGATTGGTGTAAGCTTTTTGACTTTTACATCTTTGTTGCTGTGACTGTAATACTGTGTGTATCATCTATCATATCTGTGACACATGCCTCTGTAGTTTTGCTATATTAAAAGAAATGAAACTGTTCCCTCTACATAATCAAGTAAATCAAATTCAAAGTTTCTGAGGGAGGACTTAAGAAAATATGGATTGCAAGAACAAAATTTAAATTTCTGAATATCTCAGACTTCTGTTTGTATTTTTATTATAACTAGGAATACAATAAAACATGAGAATAATATTTTGATGTCTGATTGTTTCTAAGATAACATGAAAGCAAGATTATTTTTACTCTGTGTACTTTTTTTGTTATGTAAATAATTGCCTTCCCCCTTATCTGAGGGACCCTATCTATAGGGTCCTAGAGCTTTTTGCTTTTCTGTTTTGAACATTTCTTTCTGTTAAAGCATGAGAACCAATGGGCAAATGTCTACCTATTCTCTTCTTGCAAAATACTGAAGCTCCATTGGTGAACTAAAATCTGTAATAGACACTTGTGTCTGAATGTGCTTAATACTAGGTGGCTAATAAAACCATAGATAAGACAATTCTGTCTCTCATGACTTTTTTTTCATGATATTATTTCCCCTGAAGTAACAGGGCTTGTAGTTCTGCTGAAAAGCCTAACCAGTTATAAGAGAAGCACAAGGCACTCAAATTCAATTTCCATGAATCAATGCAATTTTTTTATGTCATATTTTTAAGGAAGTGACTGAAATGTTTTTGATTTTGGAGTGCTAATTTTTTTCCTTCACTCAGAAAACATCATCAGCTAATCAACTGTGTCACGCTGATGAAGTCTTGAAATGTGGGCAAGACCTCAGCACTGCTTCATAGATATGTGAGATGAAAGTATATGCCATGGGAGTACTTCAGAAAGGAGTGTGTCTCATACTAAAAATATCAGGCTTGGTAGCTTCTATAACTATCCAAGGTGAAATTTTCCTTTCTGGCTAGTCAGCTCAGGATCAAGATTTGAAAAAATCAGCCAAATTGCTTCAGCTGTTTTCAGGAATGAGCCTAGAGAAAAAAAAAATGTGTTTTTTTTCAGTGCTAAAATATGAATGACCTTGAAATTTGGCAGAAGAATAGCATTTGTGACATGGATACCTCTTTTGCCATCCCTTTGATAATTCAAGCAAATTTATCCAAGGTTAAAAAATACATATGTTCTGTAGATACTTACCAGAACGTCACACTAATAGTTCCAAAAAAATAAAGCCTTTACTGAGTATGTTTGGTGTCTTACATTTCCTAATGCTATCCAGATTATGAGATGCTATGCTTAAATATGAATAAAAATGCTTCATTCAGGCTGGGTTCCAAGAGTGAAGCTGGGCTTTTCTGATACAATCTACTTTGAACAAAAAACTGTCCAGATAGGAAGAAGGGAATTGGCCCGTTTCTTTCTTGTTTTCTCACTGTCCTACTCCTTTTTGTCCCTCCTCTAATAGTCTGGTTGAGAAAATCATCTAGCCCAGATACATGGCACTAAGGTGGCCATAGAGATACATTGGCAATAGGAGCTTGAGGGGGTTTTGACTAGATAAGAAGCAATAAAGTGGGCAGCTGGAGAAACAGGCAGAGAGTGAACTGAATTGAATTGAAGGAGGAAATATGGATTGGAAACAGTGGTCATGGGGGAGAAGAAATGAAAGGGTGGTAGTACATAGTTTCAGAGAAGGTAGAAGGCAAGGGGGTCTATAAAAGAAAAGGAAAGTTATATTAAATAAAGTGTAATAATGATATCTAACATAAGAAACTGCAGCACCGTGACATTTTTCTTCAGTAACTGATTGCTACAGCACAGTGGTTCCTCAAAATCACTGCTACTGTTGCTGTTGCTAAAATATATGGCTAGCATTTTCCATTTCCCTTAAGTAGGATATCTTTTTTTTTCCTGAAGAAATGGTGCATTTCAATCCCCCTCAGTCTGTCAGCATTTGAGGAGTTATTAACTTAGATTTTGAGCGGCAGAGAAAAAGAAAACTGACATGGGTTTGTCCTGCATTTCCCAGAGGCTTCTGTGTGCAATTAGCCATTGGATTCACTGAGTAATTACTTCATTTTTCATGTAAAATGTACTTGATTTATTGTATACTTGGGAGGGGATGGCAGAGATAGGTCAACAGCAGTTAGAGGAGATTAGCGGATAGATTCGCTTTTCCTCTAGTAGCAGTCGGTCCCTGGGGATGCTTCCCGAGCAGGAGTAGTGCCATGCAGTAGCTTTGGCAGTGGTGCACCTTTTGCCTTTGCCACTCCTCTGTGGAATTAATATGAGAGACTGCCAAGCATATTTTAATCCCTACCAAACTATACAAATCGGCAGACTGTTGAAACTGTGGAGGTGTTTGAAGAATGTGCTTGGGGAAAAAAAAAAAAAGGCAAATTCTTTATTCTCACTAGGAGTTATGTGAGCCATTTTAGAAGCTATCAGCTAGGCAGAGTAGTTACAGTGTGCTGGGGAAAAAATGGGGACTATCTTTTTTTTTTTTTTTTTTTTCAGACACTTATTATTTGCACTTGCTCGCTCGCTCCCCTGGGATAATGGTGCTTTAAATAGTGATTTCAAAATAGTGATGTTAGCAAAATAATACAAAATCATGAGACATTTTATTTGTAAAGTGAAAATGTATTGAGGGATATATTAGCAAGAATTAGGAGTTGCTAAAGATATGTATCTGACTGATGGATTAAATTCTGATAAATTATACCATTATATCATATATCATGAACATATGAACAGGACTGCATCCAAGTGGGTTTTGAAGATCTCCAGAGAGGGAAGACTCCACAACCTCTCCGGGCAGCCTGTTCCAGGGCTCTGTCACCCTCACTGTTAAGAATTTTTTCCTTAAGTTCCTGTGGGACTTCTGGTGTTTCAGTTTGTGGCCATTACCTCTGTTTCTGTGGGTGGTCACCACTTTTTTCAGTGGTGGCCACCCACTCCATCGTCTTCACTCTCTTCCTTGAGGTATTTATGTACACTGATCAGGTCCCCTCTCAGCCTTTTCAGGCTGAACAGGCCCAGCATCCTCAGCCTCTTATCATAGGGCAGATGTTCCAGGCCCCTGGTCATCCTCATAGGCCTGCGCTGGACTCTCTCCAGTAGCTCCATGTCCCTCTTGTACTGGTATATATGGTACTTGTACTGGTATATACTGGTATATATATGATAAGAAGATATGATGGTTAAATAGAGAACGCTTCACCACAGCACTTAGCTAGCTTATTCTGCACAGGCAGAGGACAGCTTTTTTTTGTACTGGAGACCAAAAATCACACAGAAATAGCCGGTAACTACAGCACTCTTCCACCATTGATATGAGTAAACAGGATAACCAACAAAATGCCTCACTAACCCTAACTTTGGGTCCTCTGGAAGTGATTACAACTTGTCCTGAATTCACAAAATTGCACAACCTCATATCTACAGTAAAGTAAGTGTATTTGACAATTGCAGTGCATAGCTCTGTTTTCTAAATCCATTTTTCTTTATCTAACTGTTTTTCTATAACATTTTTCAATGATATTCAATATTTTTTATTGAAATGATTTACTTTTATAATTGGCTGTGTTTATAATTTTCCCCAAAGTTCATTTTTTTCTTTTTTTTCTTGTTTCTTTCATTCTAATTCCAAACTCCAAAGAAAGGAAAGAAGAAAAAAAAAAGGAGAGAGAAATAGATTCAATAAATTTCTGTGACAAAAAGCACATAACATATAAGATTGTTAAATAATGTTAGGAAGACTATATGAGTATAATTTCTGATATACTCATGGAGCTTGAACTTTGGTTTATGTTCAGCAAATCAAGACAAATGATTAAAGTGCAAATGTACCCTTCTAATTCTGGAACTTTTAAATTTTAGCTGTCCAGGAGAACAGGAAAATGAAAACTGATTTCCTGGAATAATGGAGAAAAGTTGAATAAAATGTCTTCAAACACTGAACTGTGAATCGCGTTTGCAGAACTGTTTGCTTAGGTATTGCCACTGCAGAGTTTGAAAAAAAATGTCCAAAATAAGTTCTGTCCCTTTAAATCGTTGTTCTAAAATCAGCAAGAAACAATGATTGTGGTGGTATGATATTGGAGTTATGGTTACTACAGTTTTCTCACATAATTGTATTAGGCATCATCATAATGGTGAAATCGTATTAGTCTTTGGTAGATGCTGTTTCCTATAGACTTTCCTTTTCATTCACAAAATGTAAGGTATATTCCTGATTGATGTGGGGAGATGAGAGAAAGGAAAAAATAATACCAAAATTCAAATTATATTGATTATTGTAGGACTAAGATTTTTGTCAGCTCTAAGTTAGCTTTGCTTAGGAGGTGCTATATCTTCAAATCTACCCTTAACTTTAGGCAGGATGTCTTAAAATTGATGCCATGTTTTGACAGATCTTGTGAGTTTGCCCATTTTGATCTGATAATGGCAGAAATCCTTTGGATGACCTCACATTCTGGTTTATAACAAAAGGCTGAAAAGTATTCTGGCAATTTCCATCACTGATTAAAATTGGATCACAAAAATATTGAAACAGTTGTCTATTTTGCAGACAAAATTTGACATGTGTAATGAATATACAAGTTTTCAATTAGGCAAGCTTTGAACTTTGTGTTTCTACAGCTCCCTAAGCAATTCAACAACTCTTAAAATAAATTGGCTGCTTAGTGTTTTCTTTTAGAATTTCTGAGAAATTAGATGCTACTCAGAAGAAATATCTCCCAGCGGTCTATTGGAAAACACAATCTGTAATATATAGCATAATTCAGAAAATAAAAAAGAACACACAAAAAGTGTATCTTCTTGTGGTTTTACAGGATAGTTATCGTGCATAGTCGTGCACGATATCGTGCAGTATTTTTTCAAACATTTTATTTGTTTTTATTTCCTCTATATTCTTGCTGGAGTTCAGTGCAGTTCAGGAGGAAAGTGAGATACAAAGTGTGTTTGTTTTGGGTTCTCTCTAATCATTGTTCAGCTTTGTGCTAGGCCAGTATTCTTGGTCTGTATTAGAGAGGCATAAAGAGTGCCCAATTATATTGATTGTGAGGGCATAGTTATGTCATAGTCTTGATTTTAATCAAGCAGTGCACTTTTTCTAGGAAAAGAACTACTTTGAAGTGCTATGTTATTGTTGTGTTATCTCAAACAGTGGTAGCCAGCCAAATTCATTTTAAGTGATCTTTATTCCACCACAGATACAGCATTCACTGCAAGGCAACCAAATAGCTGGAACTAAGACTTTTTTTTTTTTTTTTTTTTTTAATTTTCCCGGACTGGCTTTTCTGGAGCCGAATGACATTTTTCAATGATTAGAATGCTCGAAAATTGTGTTTTCATTACCATAGAACTATATGTGTCTTTGAGATAGCATTTAATGATTAGCTTGAGAGTGTTGTCATGAATTCTCCTTCCTTCAAAAATTCAGGGGTGAAATTTTTCACAAGAATTGATAAATCCAGATCAAGACTGTATCTGAGTGTCTTTAAATAACTACTTTTTATTTTTCAGTTCAAGTCTCTAAATAGAGAATTTAGACATGGATTTTACTTGGTATTTCTTGTCATAAATATTCTACTCAATATGAGAAGATATTCAAAAATTTAATGAACCCAAAAGTGAAAATGTTATTGCTTGATGATTACAGCATCGATCCAGGAGACAGCATGCAGGTTTTAGTTTCTCTTCCAGTGACTGCTTAATTGTTTACATGAAGTAGATTATGAGAACCTGCCCCAAAATATTTCTGACTTATCCTTTGTGAAGGAGATGAGAAAAGAGTCACATCCCCTGAGGCAGATGCATTAGTCAAACCTGTTTTCTCTAACATCAGAATGTGTCTAGCTGCACTCCTTCTTGTCTTTTGTAAATTTAGAAAATGCTGTTGTTTTCCCTGTCACTTACTTTGTTTTTCTTACAAGTATAATTTTATAAACATTTTAAAATTTTATATCAAAGAGTATGGAATATATTTCATATTTCAGTAACATGCATACACGTTGTTTTAGCTTATATCCCTTTTTTCTCTTTCCTGGTTTGAAAAATCAGACCTCTGTGTACTCTATTCTGTACTGTATCATCCTGTGTTAAATATCAGAACATATATAATTATTAGAATATCCAGTGCTTTAATCTACACTTTACAAGGTAAAATTCTGCCACATATCTTCAGAGTTGATTAGTCACTTTCAGATTCTATTTAGAAGCTTAATCTATCTAATACTTTTGAATAGATCAGTTTTGATTTCCTAAATATAGCTTTTTGCACTTTCTCCTCAACTGATGTCAAATTGATTAGACATTAATGCCTTGGTATGTCCCTAGACTGTTTTCATTCGAGCAACAGAGGTAGGATAGTCACTTTACAGCCCTCAGAGATTTCTAGCTGAAATGAGTTAACATGTGAAAAACCTACTAAAGTGTCTCTACCTTCCATCCACTCTGCTCAGTCATAAGGACCATTAACCTTTGATTAACCTTTCTGTTAACTATATATTTCCAAATTTCTTATATATTCTCATGAGAATTAAAGTCTGAATTTCATCTAATGTTCACAAAGTATTTAATTTTCATGTAAGTAACCTGATTTTCTACAACCAGACCCTAAACCTGAGAAAAAAAACATATAATTTTTTCGTGGATATGTTAACAAATAGACACTCTGGAAAGTTATGTATGAAACATAATGAATCCAATCTGTGGATCCGAAGTACATCTATTAGGAAATATTTAAGACATATAATTAAGACATGTAATTTATTTGGTCCTTTTTTGTTGGTGAGAGTAGAAACACATTTTGGAGGCCATAGAACAATTCCTAAACAGGATTGTTTAAGAAGTTCTGAGAAAGAGCTTGTTGAGGCATCATTGAATGGAGGTGGCAGGTTACAAAGAGTTAGTGAATTTGGGGGTGTTTTAGGCAAAGTGGCACTGACCTATATAGCTCTCCTCTGATTTCCTTATCATCTCCACAGCTCTGTTCCCTAGGCATGCCTTGCCTAGGGAGGCCTTGCCTGTTGGCTTGCCTGTTGGTCCTTGCATGCCTCTGGAGCAACCCGAACTGCCTTTCTTCTATTCCTTCTCACTCAATCAGCACAAAAAGAAGCTGTAAGTTCTGGTAAAAGGGGGATAGAGGAGAAGGAAAAATGAGACCCATCACAGAGGGCAGACGAAAGTGGGAAAGCCCCATTGCTTTCTTCACACTTCCCTAGAAAGGATGGGTGACACAAAAAGGCAAAACATGACCAGCATGCAAGCAGCAGACTGATGGCTACCCAAGCAGTGGGCTGCTTCACTGAGGCCGTTTTGTAACCGAGTGACTGTCTGCATGCATATTTTTGTGCTTTGACTAAAGTAATTCATATTTACACCTTGAGGAAATTTGGACCCATTATCTCCATAGGAGGGTTGAATGCCCCTGGTCTTGGACATAAAGCAGTCTCAGGACTGTCCTGTACTTGACTGGAAGTGATTCAGAAATACNAATGAGACCTGTCACAGAGGGCAGACAAAAGTGGAGGATGACCTACTCCCCCATTGCTTTCTTCCCATTTCCCTAGAAAGGATGGGTGGCACAAAAAGGCAAAACATGGCCAGCATGCAAGCAGCAGACTTATGGCTACCCAAGCAGTGGGCTGCTTCACTGAGGCCGTTTTGTAACCGAGTGACTGTCTGCATGCATATTTTTGTGCTTTGACTAAAGTAATTCATATTTACACCTTGAGGAAATTTGGACCCATTATCTCCATAGGAGGGTTGAATGCCCCTGGTCTTGGACATAAAGCAGTCTCAGGACTGTCCTGTACTTGACTGGAAGTGATTCAGAAATACTAGTTTCTGCAGGTATAAGCTAAGGTAAAATGCTTGGCAAATATTAGATCACAAAATGAAAGGGAATAGGAATATTCCGTTAAACCTCATAATTATGCAAAATTGATGGACGGGAACAAAACCAACAAAAAAGAGGAATATAAGTTAATATAAATCAGTGTAATTTTAATGAATATCCCCATGTAGGCTTCACAATAGTGGTTATTGCTAGGTGAGATCAAATATTACCATGACAATAGAGGGTTACATATGAATATTAGAAAAATATGCCTAATTCTCTCTTACTATTTACCAATCTATTATTATCTGACCATATACACATATATATATAACTGTTCATGTAACAGTCTGTCTGCTCCAATCAACATGTTTAATCAGTTCATTTATATTCCTACTCCTCTTCCAGGGCCGTATTACCTCTCGTTTTCTTCCCATATGCTTACCACCTATTTTTTTCTTCTCTTTTTGCCATAACCCATATGCATTCTCTTTACTTTTTAGGCTATACCTACTACTCCAGGATGCTTTAAAAGTCTTTACTGTCTTTTTTTTTTTTTCCAGTCTGCTCTTTCTAGTTCCCTAAAATCTCCTTTTATGGCTTCTCCTTTTGCTCATCTCTTCGTATTTCAGTTGTTTGCTCAGTGTTTCCATCTCCCTTCCTTGCTTTATCTTCTTGGATGTGCCATGCTCCTGAGGTGCAGAGGAAAAGCTGTGTGACTTCTCTGAGGACCTGAGGTGGAATGGGCCTGAGGGGTGGTGAGGAGGCACTGGGAAAAGCAGAGGGTCAACACTTGCTGTTGTAATAGATGCTACAATGGCACAGCTATGTAGTTAGACAAGCAGATGAATAAAGGTGTCAAGCCAGTGAGAGAAACAGACTACATTTCTTTAAACAGCCTGTAATGCTGATACCCATAGAACAGGATATTCTTGACACATTTAGATGGTCAGTCACCCAAAGTACATGAGCAGCAACAAGTAATGAAAAAACAAAATAAAAACTGTAATCTGATTTGTGTGAGAAAAGGGTTTATTTGGTTCTAAGGAAATTAATAACCATTGTGTAACATCCGAGCTTATTAAACTTAGAAGATCTGCCACAGACAATTTGAGCCTTTTTATCACTTTCCATTACTTTCCATTTATTTGAATTTAAGACACTAATTTATCTAACAAAATGATGATAGAATAGTGTGAATATAACCTTTTCAAAACCAAGAACTTATAATTTCTCCCTTTTTATGACTCATATTTCTTGCTAATCTAAGTACTAAATTTCATTTACTAAATAAATTACTAACATGAGCTTATGATGAGAAATCTTAAGCTACCAGTAATAAGCATGTCATATGGTAGACTATTTCATATGATAGTCCTTATGAAAACAGTCCAAATTACTCACCTTCAGGAGGATTTATGATAGTCTTCCAGAATGTGAATGGAAACACATTTCTGTGGAAATACTCAAAACTATGTAATACACAGAGTTCTTCTTAGATAGTCCTTATGTACCAAAATTAGACACATGCAGAATCATACACACAAAATTCATAACCTGTAACATCTTGGGTCTGGAATTAGAAAAAAACATATTTGCACAGCTTGTTGGCAAACAACTCCTAGTAAGAGGATGAACAAAAACACAGTCTTTCTATATCCAAATTACATTGGTTTTATATTTATATTTTTAAGGGCAATGTATAATCTGTTTGTAGAAATAATCAAGAACAATATATTTTATATAAGCATGTGGAAAATATCAGGAAAACTTAGTCATTCACTAGTAATTTTCCCAAATAATGATTTGGCAGTACTTTGAAAATTATCTGTATTTTCTATAATATCAAGCACCCTGGAAAAAAAAATAAGCATATTAAATCATCAGTTTTATTTTCCACTAACACAGATATTTTCCCTTATCTATTTCATGAGGCTCAAGAGTGAGGCTCAAGAGTTTTTTTACCCACTACACTGCTTTAGATAGTTGAACTCTGCAATAGGTATTTTTTCTAGTCACCATCACCTAGTTTACTTCTAATATATCTGTATCTCTGTAATATATATTGTAACTGTTGTAATTTGAAAAGCTTTTTTTAATAGGGCTTTTTAAAAATTTCTTTAAAAATAGATCTTTCAAAAACATTTATGCTTTCCTGACTACTTTTTAGAACAAAGAAAGTACAAGAATATTAAGTGATGTCATCCCTCATTAAGTAATTAAAAAAAAATCTGATTACAGTATAAATATAGGTCTTTTCCTTGAAATGGCACTTTTATTTGAAGAGTGGCATTTGTATACACTAAATACATAACTTTTGCTATAAGTGAAAAGGAAAAATCCAGTTCTCAATTTCAGTGACACATCATATGACTGCCATTTTGTATTGAAATGACTAGTATCAATGTGAAAATCTAACTTTCCTTGATACAATAAAATCTCAAGCCTGTTTACTTTCTTGTTCTTTGCAGTTGAATTAATCTCAATATACTTAGCATATAAGCAGATTTCAGCTAAGCAAATTCTCTGCTGTGTTTTTTGCTCTTCACACAATAAAATAAGTCAAAAAATACTCAGTCTGGGTTTAATATTATTGTTTCTTCAGTATATATGCCCACATGCACAATCAGCTAAGCATGAACAGCCTTCTAGGGCTGTGTTAGAGTAAAAGGCAGAGCTATGCCCATTAGCAAGCTTCTGAATGACAATGATGCTGCCTGAACTATGCTTACTGTATTGTACAAAATGGGGCAAATTCATACTGACAGGAAGAAATTATTCTGCAAATTAACCTGTTCTTTCAGCCTTCTTATGGTGTAAGTTTTGCATCCTTGATGTCTTTTCCAGTCTCCAAGGTGTATTTTAACTATCTCTTTGTGTTGTTTAGCCTTGAATTCAGGAGGAGAGGAAGGGAAAGGGAGGGTAAATAGGAAATTAGAATTGAAATGTATAAGAAATGGATTTCATGATTTCTGCCGTCCGTACCAAAGTGGCCGTGTTTAGAATGATATTCTTACCCTGTGACACCTTCACCTAGTCCTACCGAAATTCCATTTGTGTGCTGACATTTACCCACTGCTGCACACCTGTATGCACGTGCACCTACATGGTCTTTATCAGAATTATGTATTTTGTACTGAACTTGGAAACTGCACTGACATGGAGGCGGTATAGACACAAATAACTTGTTTCTCTTTTCTGAGTCCTGGAAAAGCCTCAATGACTCTTTTTTTTTTTTTTTTTTNAGTTGTTTCTCTTTTCCGAGTCCTGGAAAAGCCTCAATGACTGTTTTTTTTTTTTTTTTTCTGCTCATTGTTCACTCTGCTGTTTGTTTCATACTCTCAGATTGCCATGTCAATAGCTGAAAACTAAGCTCGGTGCAAAAGTGCCCTCTCGGAACAGTTGTGAGTCTAACAAATGTAATACTATTGTTCCAGTTTCAAAAGAAATTGTATACAGTTTCTAGAAATGACTGACAGAAAACTTCTGCTTATAGCCTGATGTGGAAACTGCAGACCTCATCATGGTCCATTTCCTTTCAAATTGCTCAGGAAAATAAAAGCTGAAAAAATGTGAAGGAAATGCTAAAGAGGCAATTTTTCACTCTGCTAATAATGTCCTACCGCACACAGAAAGCTAAATACTGCATTTTATCTCTATGAGTGTAACTCAAATTCAGACTTGTAAAGGGTCTAAAGGAAAGAGATTTAAACATAGGTCTTGGTTTAATTTAGAACTGATTGCTCATTAATCTTTGGAATAGTTACCCAAGCTGTCTTCCAACTGCAGGGGAGGCAATTGGCTACTAGCATCAGTCCCTGCTGTGTAGTATTCAGGATTCAATATTGGTACAATATTTAGACTTTTGTTCAATGTTTACATACACAAAATTATTGAGAAAATATTGTTTAATGAGCTGGTATAGTTGGACCAAAGCAGTTAGGCATTCACTGGCTGCATTTGGGTAGCCTGCGTTAGCCCACTCAAGTGCTGTTCCACCCTGTGCCTCCACAGAAACACTGAAGGACTGCCTGAGCTACTCATTCAGAAAAGCGATAAAATGTCCAAAGACGAGATTTAATTTTGAAGTATTAATGTATGCCTTCTGTGAACCACAAGAATTTGCTTTTACTCTGCTAAGCACTTTCCAGCTATGGGCTGAAGGACCCTGTGAGATGGTTAAGCCTATTTTAGCTTTTGGTCTTTCCTGCTGGATGTATCATCTGGCAACGCAGAAGTGATGCACTCTGATGTGTGCTTTCCACTAAACAAGATAAAAACTGGCAAAAATGATTTCCAGACAGAACATAGATTGTATGTTTGCTTGAGCAGGTAGGGCTTTTCTTTTGGCTCATTTAAAAGAGACAGGCTGTTTGGTGACCCATATAATTTTTTCTGTGTAGATTGAGGTTCTACTTTTTTGAGTGACAAAGTCTGGATTCTCTGAAGGTCACATAAAGTGTTGAATGTTGTAATGTTAGCTACATTAGAAATCAGATGACAAAATATCCATCTGAGAAGACAGTCACTAAGTGAGCAGTTCCACTGGAGACCTGGGTTCAATATCACTTTCTTTTTTTCTTTTTTTCTTTTTTTTTGTTTTTTTAGCTTAAGAGCATCATGGAACAGTCTAAGTTCATTAGTCAGTATTTTCTGACTTAACACAGAAATAAATATACCAGGAAATAATGATATAAAATGAGGTGAGCAACAACCATATTATTTTGAGATGAGTATCTGAAATCAAAGAATAATTTTGTTAAAATCTAGAGATTATAAAAATGGCAATGTAACATTGTGCATTATTAGTCAGAATGGTGTTTATTTTTTCAAAAATAGATGCATTTAATTACTATGATAGGAAAACAGCATACAATAAGGTATAAATGAAGAATACATTTGAATTTCAGGACTGCTGGCATATAGTAGGTCTCCAAATAGTTTCAAGGAGCCAGAAGATAAGGACATTTCCTGTTATGTTCCTCTTTATATCCCTATTTTGGCAGCAAAGGACAAACTGAGTAATAGGAAACTCATGCCAGTCAAAAACATTTTATTTAGTGTAATCCCTTGTCAGACTAATGTAAAAGCATATATATTATTTTAATGGGACTGCCAGCGATCTGTCAAATAGAAAGAGTAAGTTGTGCAGCTTAAACATGTTAGCCTTTCTCTCTTGAAAAGACACTCAAATGTGAGCTGTGGCTACTGTCTACAGTCATATCACCAAAGCTTCTGACTGAGGTCAGATAAATTAAAACCGACGAACTACCAAGTAGTCAGGTCAATATTAGAAATATTTTAACTTTTGTGAACCTTATTATCCTAGCACAAAATTTTTTAGATATTTTAAAAGGAGTGTTCTATAAGGGTGTGAAGCAGAAAATTCAAAAGATACACTGTCGAAATATACGTGTGGAGTTTTAGTTACTGTTATGTCAGTAACAGTGTCAGAATAAATTTATGAATTCTGTAGACACAGTACATTGCATTAGTTGCATATATTCCTTTTGATATATAAAGCATGCCACCTGAAAATATAAATAACAACTTTGAGTTAATCATTCAAATATTCTATTGTTTCCAAATATTCCACATTGTTGAAATTATCCTTTTGAAAATAATTGAAGATCATTCTATTTCTTTGTGGATAAAGTGCAAATGATAACACAGATAAATGTATGAAGCATAGGTTCTGCATCACAGACATTTTGGAAATGACAGGAACGTCAGTGAAAAGAGAAAATAATGAATTTGCCTACTTTTATTCTATCTTCTGACATGCAATTAAGGACCATATATTATGGACCGTACATGTTCCAAACTCCCCGATTTGTTAGCTGCAGAAGGAACTGTGTCATCTGTTTTTCAGTGTCATCCACAAGGGAGAAGATATGAGTATTTTTAACAGGAAACCTTAATCAGAATGGTTCTTTTATATAGCTGGTCAGGTTTTTGTTTGTTTGTTTATTTTGTTTTGTTTTGTTTTTTTCATTATGAAAGCTATATAAAGAGTGTGTGATGGGAATGATATATTTATAGAATCACTTATGATCTGAAAAGCATCCATTTTCCATGGAAAAGTTCACATTTCTGTCATGGATGTTTTAATCAAAATCAAAAACTGCTGTCTGAAAACTTTTCCCATTATAAGTGGAATTTTATGTGGGCAATATTTAACCTTGTCTAATCTTTGGGGGTTGTGGTGGGTGGAGGGGTGTTTGTGGTTGTCTCTTCCCTCATTGTGCCCAGGCTTGGAAGAAACAGGAGAAACCTAATGACAAGCTAATCTGAATGAGCAGGTCCATTTGCACAGACAGTGTGTCGCACAAGCTCGCTGCTGAGATAGCGGTAGATGTTATAGCAGCATTGTTGATGTTGGAGCAGACAATCATCATCATCTTAGAATCATCATACAATGCCTAAGGTTGGAAGGGACCTCTAGAGGTCATCTAGTCCAACCCCCCTGCACACGCAGGGCCACCTAGAGCACGTGGCACAGGACTGCATCCAAGGGGGTCTTGAAGATCTCCAGAGAAGGAGACTCCACAACCTCTCTGGGCAGCCTGTTCCAGTGCTCTGTCACCCTCACTGTCAGAAAATTTTTCCTTAAGTTCCTGTGGAACTTTTGATGCTTCAATTTGTGGCCATTTCCTGTAGTTCTGTCGGTGGCCACCACTGAAAAGAGGCCAGCTCCATCCTCCTCGCTGCCTCCCTTGAGGTACTTGTACACACAGATCAGATCCCCTCTCAGCCTTCTCTTCTCCAGGCTGAACAGGCCCAGCTCCCTCAGCCTCTCCTCATAGGGCAGATGTTCCAGGTCCCTGATCATCCTCGTGGCCCTGCGCTGGACTCTCTCCAGCAGCTCCACATCCCTCTTGTACTGTGGGGCCCAGAACTGGACACAGTACTCCAGATGTGGCCTCACCAGGGCTGAGTAGAGGGGCAGGATCACCTCCCTCGACCTGCTGGAAATGCTCCTCTTATCGCGTATCATATCAATCTCTGTTTCATTTCTGATTCACTCCCCTTTCTAGATTTATTTCTGCTCCCATCATATTTAGCTGCTTCTCATTTAGTTCTTCTAATCTAAATGGCTTGCACTGATCCATAAAAATCAGTATTGATATGTTTGTTTTGCTTTTTAAATTGTTCCTAGTAGGCAGCCAGATCCTTTTCTCCCGCAACTCCATACTATGTCCAAAGCATTCATGTTTTATGCTCTTCCCTATGAATATGAGAATAAATGTGTGGAGGCAGGTTTGCAGATATTATAAATACGTATGAAAATATATTAAGGCTTTATTTTAAAGAACTATATCTTTACCAGCCCAGAGATGTAGTAGTAATAATGGTAATAATTGGGTGGCCCTAAGGATCATGTGTTGGGTGCTAAAAACTGCACTACACTGTATGGTTGCATGCCCTAATGCAATATTTTTTTCCAAATAATTTATGCTGTGAGCATTAAGAAATTACAGATGATGCCTCATCCTGTGAATTATTCCAGTCTGCAGTTATGGCCCCATGCTTTAGTTAAATATGTGCAAGGACTCATTTAAAACTAGAGCATGAATTATTTTTAATCTTAGCTTCTTTTATGGATCAGACATAAAAAGGGACCTCCTAGGCAGAACACAGGAGAAATAAAGGATATCTAGAAAAAGTCTGACATTCTAATCTGCGTGCACAGTTTGCTCTCATTTCCTTTTTCTCCACTGAATCTCAGGGGCCAAGTAGACACGCTTTAGAGTTACCCTCATAACTGTTCCCACCCTCATATACAACAGATCGACAAACTGGTTTTATCATCCTCATCCCTATTCACTGTTTTGTCTCTTGCCTTTTAGATTCGGACCTTACTTTGACATACGATGGCTTGGGCCAATGATACTTGTTCTTTCCATGTACTGCTAAGACACGATATTTCATTTTTTCACCCACCTAGCTTTAAGGGATGGTTGTAAGTGTTAACAAACTCTCTGTTTCTCTATGGAGCAGTATCCAGCAGTTTTCAGGGTAATACCCTTTCAGTATAATGATTATGGGGAAGAACGTGCATCCCGCTTCTTTGTGGACAGTGTTTCCGTGACGTACTCAACATGATTATTTGTTGAAATACTGAAATATAAAATACAGGAAAGTAGCATTTTACTCCCAAAGCAATATGCAGAAATAACATATTAAGTTAAATAACAAGTTTTATTCTTTTATTATACTCTCATTGATGTCCAAATATTTATGAATTAAAATATGAAAAATATGATTTTAGAATTAATCGCAATAATGAATAAAATATTTTTTTTTAATTTACCTCTTCAAATCTTCTTCAGATATGATAAAAGACCTGACACACAGGTAATGCTATTATACTAACTTAATATATGGGTAAGCTGAGGGACATTTCAAAAAATATGAATTTAACAATATCGGTATAGACTAATTTTGAAGAAATGCCAAATGAAATATGGCCTCTGGTTATTAACAAAATGTCACAGGCGGTGTTTTTGTTTTCTCATTAATATCTTAAGCAATAAAATGTGGAACAGCAGCTGAAGCCACCACTTAGGATATTTTCTGTATCTTTAATCACAGTAGATAAAGAAGTTCCTCAGCTTTGCCTCAGGGTCCATTACTTTATAAAGCAGTACAAAGCTACTGATATAAATGCGTCTGACTCAGGTTTTCCTACTTAATTGTAACCACTATGTACCATATGTATTCTACTGTCTCCAGCTAGTTGTTACTAATACAGAAGCTCTGCATGTATTATCCATTGAATTGCACTTCTTCAGGGAGATATAAATTAAATTGAATTATTACATATTTCCTTAGGTTAATGAGAAGAAGAGAGAAGTAATCTTTGTTGATACAGTAATTCCTTTTAAAACAAGGGGATTCAAGTCACATTAGGAAGACATGTAAAGAATTCTCATAATATTAAAACAATATTTTCTCAGTCTTAGAAAGGATCAGTTAATTTCTTTTAGTACCATCCTGTTTTGCTGTATATTATTCTCAGCTTAGCAATATTAGCCCCACAGAATACAGAATTAAAACAAATAAACAAATAAATAATCCATCAAATACCTCTATTAATGAAGAAATCTTCAAAAAATAAGGTGGTGGTAATGGAGTGCAAGAGGGGACCCAAGTGACTGTCTCCCTATGTGTGGTGTTCTGGGTTTGCATGATGCCGATGCTTTGGCACACGAAGAAGCCTCCAAGACAGAAATAGGCATCTTATGAGGTACGATGTTTGTACTTGCAGTTAGCATTGGAAATAGATGAACTGTATCTTTGCCAGAAACTTTAATTTTAAACCTCTCCATTTTATGCAGGCGTCAAGTGTACTGGTTCCGGCTTTACAAGCTTTTTGGAATTAAGTTCTAAAATATTTCTTATCAGGCAATGTTACAGATTAATTATTCTGCACATAACTACAGAGGACATGTTTAGAGTAGGATTTTGCTATATCCTAATGTGCAAGATAAGTCCTGCAATACATAATATTAGAATTGTAGAGAAACAACCATTCAGATGCAGGTTTGGGTAGTCACATAGTAAACTTAAAGCATTTGTGGTTTTGAAAGCTTTCCCTTTAAAAACCTTATTCAAAATGAATTAAATCTGCAGCAATTGTTTAACACTAAATGTGCCCCCACAAATTACAGATTTCAATTTGTATATATACAAGAATTTTTGTGTGTATTGTGCATATACATTCTATATACATATGTGTATATATGTATACATACATTCTATATACATATACAAGCATACACATATGGTTTATTTGATAGATAAAAGCTCATTCTTCCTTAAGTCAATTGGATTTAAAAACATCTAATTCATGCTAGAGTAGTCTTTTAGTATAATGTANGTATATATGCGTATAGATAAAAGCTTATCCTTCCTTAAGTCAATTGGATTTAAAAACATCTAATTAATGCTAGAGTAGTCTTTTAGTATAATGTACAACCACTGCAAATACTAATGCAATTTCACCTCCATTAGTTCATAAATACTATTTTTTTTCTTTGAAGGTAAAAAGTTTTTTAAAATTTGTTCCATCATGTACCCTGTTGTGTGTTAAAATGAGAGCTATAATAGTGCCTGAAATAAGAAATTACTTTACATCTTTGTATTATTTTACATAAAGGATTTTATATCTGGCTTAATTTACTAGAATACTACTAAATGTTACATATAGAGTGTCACAGGTATACCTGCAATTTCCAAACTTGCACAAAGGGAAGGTCTTTGCTAATTAATTCTCTATAGCCTGATTCATACTTGTGAAATCTTCAGAAGACATCAAAAGATCTTCAAAAGGTATCGTTCAGTGTCAGAGGTTTGGATATCCTAAACAAAATACTGGATGTGGTGCAGTAGCAGGCTATAGATATCAGCTGTATCAGTAGGAGCTCTGTCTTTCTGAATTTTGACATCAGAGAAATTTTGCCACTAAATCTGCAGGGTATTCATAGTTGATCGAGGTTAATGCTCTCATCTGGGTGTCATAACTATAGTAAGGGAACTCCAGTCATGATGACAGCTTAATTACGATTTAACAAGCTGAGTCTAAAGGACTCTATCTTAAAATGAAACATGAGCTAGGAAAATCCATAAAGAGGGAGAACAAAATGCCACTTCCATGGGATGTTTTTGAAATTGTTCCTAAAGAAGCATCATGCATCAGAGAATCTAAATTTATCAACGCAAAGGGGGACTATAGGTGTAAAATATTCATAAAGATCCAAAGAGTCATAGCTGCACAGTTGCTTCTCCCTATACAACTGGCACCATTTTCTGCCTTAGTGTGTCAGGTATTTGGAGTATATCCACCTGCTCATTAATTTCTTAGAACAACTAAGGTATCTTGACATAGCTGCTACCATTCTTTTTGACATGGAAGTTATGAGGCTAGTCAGCACATACAGGAAAAATAAAAATAAATAAAAATAAAATAAAATAAACATTTCCCCATATAATGCTGATAACAGCATCTATCCAAGACAATATCCTCAGCAGACTTCTACACAGACTTTAGAAGAGTTACTGCTGTATAGCATTTCAGCAGTTCAAATTCGGATTTCACACATGCTGTCAGTGAAGCTGTGCTAATGTGAGGGTTGTTGGGTAGCCTAAATCCCTAGCTGTAGGATTGAAGGAGCCAAAACTGCTACAGAGGTTCCCTGGGCCAGGTGACACATCTAAGCCAGACCTGCAATGGCCTGTTTGACACCTCTGAGAACATTGTAATTTCTTATCTTTGAACCTGAGATTTGTGTTAAATATATTTTATGCAGCTGTAAAATTATTTTAGTGTGTGATATCTGGTGTTCATAAGATGGTGAATTCTGCAACCAGCAAGGTGCAGACCTTTTGTAGTTCCCATTGAATCAATGACTATTTCTGTCTAAAAGTGAGGTCCTTGAGGCCGGCAGGGAATAGATCAGATTTTTGCAAAAATTGCAAAATGGAATTTTGCAAGTCACTGTGATGTCTTCAGACTGTGTCAGCATAAAACTACAGGAATACAGTAGGAAATCAGGAGCAGAGCTTTAAGGTTTTACTATCTGCTTTTCATTAGTTTAAAATGTATGCCATTCCCATCTCTTGATATTTTAGACTTGAAAGACAGAACGAGGAATTTGTTTTTTGCTATTTTTTTCCAAATTACAATAACTTGTAATAAGTATTGTAACTTGTTGATTTAAAGTGTTTAATTGTATTAATAGTGGATTCCTGGTTTGCTGAAGGACTTGCAGTAACAAAGGCTACATTAACAGTTACAACTTGTTATATAGTGGGCAGAGACTGCAGGTAGAAAAGTCTCTTAGAGCACCAAATCCTCTAAATTAAATCTACAGCTTATTAAATTAAGCCCACTTAGGATTAGAAACTTGCATTCATTATTGAGCTGTGAGAGGAAGTTTTTATTTGAACTTTGAGGGAAGGATCCTGACTTCTACAATTTCAAGGGCAAACCGAAGCATAATCTTTTCATTTGCAGGATATTTTTAAGCTAAAGAGGGCTATTTCATTTGTATGCTGACATCCATTCTATTGTTTTCATTAAAGAAAGAAGAATGAGAGTCTGAAAAATCTTGAGCTGCACCTGATAAGAAATTTTTAAAAGATGACCCTAACCTGTGGAGGATGATTTATGAAATCATGGTTTTCATTATTAGACTTAGTGCTGAGTCTCTTGCTTTTGATTGATATGCCTGGAGTTTATAGGCTTCATTTTTTTGTCGAAAGCAAAGAGCAAGGGCACTGGAATTTTACTGGAGAACAGAGTTGTATAAAAGACATCAAGATACAGAAGCAGCTATCATTGAAGGTAAAACAGCGACAGATTAAAAGATAATGCTTTTTAATTCCTGTGTAATATATTTAAAGTTTAAATTTTAAACAAAGCTTTAGGGGTAATTTTGAAATGGGAATATTTTATTTTATACATGGAATCCTCTCTCAAAAATCCCGTCAAGAAAATGCAAAATACAAAAACAGAAATAAAAGATAGTATAGTAGTTGTGCTTACTTATGTTGGCAGATTGACAATAGTGTCCGTATCTTTTTTTTTAATCATGGTTACAAAATGACATCATTGGCATTTCAGATAGATACTCACATGTCTGAATTGAGTTGACAACAAAATATGTCCTACATTTAGATGTAGCTTGAATTTCTTGGGTAGTTCACCTATCCCATTGTCAATGTCCAGATAAATGACAGAGTAATTTGTCTTTCATTTTAAAAGTCTAAATTGTCAGAGTAACATTTGTCTCTCTTAAAAAAAATCTTATAGTTTTGGCTTGTGCCAAATTTAGACTAGGAAGGGAGAAGGTTATTTTGTTTAGAGAGCTAAGAGGACAAAATGATTAATATATATTTAATAAATGAGATTATTAATTGTAAGTTGAGGAACATGTGCTATAGTCTTAGTTATAATAGTTAGTATTGAGTCCTCTTCTTGTGCACAGTTTAATTATGGAGAGATACGATAAAACAAAATAAAGATCATATGCTGACTCTCCGACCAGAGGCCAAAATATGATTAATATTTCATTGTACTGTGATAACTAAGTTTACCAGGACAGATTCATATGGCACATCTTGCTAAACATAGCAGCTGGAGCAAAGAACTTTAGATTGGAATTTTCATCCTCATCTATTTGGAGTGAAAAAAAAAAATCCACTTTACTGTAAAATGCATTGGAAATGAATAATGGCAACATTTAGGCTAGATGTAGAATTAAACTTCAACAGCTGTAGCAAGTTATCACGCATCAGCTGTTCTGTAGTAATTGACCATGAACTTTAAATTTATGGATTTACCTGCATTTTCTGGGAGCTAAAAGCATGCAGATGGTTACTGATTACACAGGTGAGTTGATTCACTGGTGTTTATTAAACATCAGTTGTTTGATCCTGTGTCTGAGTTCTGTGTAACCTCTATTAGTACCAATAAAGTTAAGGTGCCACATGAAAAAGAAAAAAAGGTGAGGGAGGTGTTGAGAAATGACAAATGGAAAGAAGGTCCTTGTAATGAGAGGACTCTTAAGTATTTTTGTGGCTTTACTTATGCCTGTTTCTGTATATGCCTTAATATTAGATGCATAGCGTTACTCAGTAGGATTTAGATACCTAACCACTAATTTTCCTGTTATTGATATGTGCTGGGCTATAATAGCTTCATACTGGAAAGTGAAACCTAATAAATCACAATCTGAGCTACTTTATTTCTGGGAAAATGATATAGACAACATTTGCATTCTATACTGTATAAGTGCATACAGTATAAGTTGCATTTTAATAAATTTCAATATGAATACAAGAATTTAATGAATTAATTTTTAGTAAATGCAAACTTCTTTACATTTGAAAGCTTTAAAATTTCTCAAAACAGCATATAAAAGCTACTGCTTTTATATGTCATGGATAATAATTAGACTATTGCCTAAATGATTCTGTGCAACCGTCCGTTTTTAGCATAAAGTCTAAATAGCATGTGTAATTGTAGTGTTGAATATAATAGGAAATAGCTTTTATAAGGCAGTTGTGAGACGTTAGTGAACTTTAAAGAACTGAAACTATGTTCTTAATACCTCATCTGAGCATCAGAAACCATTTAGATCATAAGACTAATGAAATGAACCATTCTTCTAACATATATCTGTTTTTTAACTGATTTTTATTAACAACAGTTAATAAAATAAATATATATAAAAATATACCTATATATTGTTCTCTCTCAGCATTGATCGTAAAAGATAATGACTACTTCAGACTTAGAAATGCATCTTTTAGAGTGCTAAATTTAAGCAAGATGAATCCATTGTTATGTTCCAAATTGTCATTATTATTCCAGTTTGTTCCAATAAAACTGCGGTAACATATCTTAGAAATCAGGGAATCGACATGTTCTTGGAATTTAATTTTGAACAAACCGAAACACAGGAAGTTTTGTCTGAACATGAGTAAACTTATTGAGTGTGAGGGTGACAGAGCACTGGAGCAGATTGCCCAGAGAGGCTGTGGAGTCTTCTTTGGGGATATTCAGAAAAGTTACCTTCCACCCTCAACTGCCCTCAACTCACACCCTCACACCCTCAACTTCCACCCTCAACCCTGATTCTGCTTTGGATTAAAAAAATATCCAGTAAATCCAAGAAAATGAAGCATTTGTGAGACACCATTTACATATATAATTCAGAAATTATAATGCTTTATGAAATTCTAATTCTCTTCCAACACTTTTTTTCCTTTCGTGTTGCATGGTCATATGTATGATCATATGTTGAATCTTTCTGATCCAAGTAAATGAAAGTTGAAAGTAGTGGAATATAAACAAAGAATCTTTCTATCAAGTAAATGTCTTTAGATGATTTAAGTTTAGCTCCAGAATGAGAGTTAATTTTTCTGGGAGGTGAAGTAAGCATTTACTAGCTGGATGGTGTTACTTTTATTTTGACTTTAGGGATGAATAATCCGTTGGGATTTCAGGTACACCTACAATCTAAGAGAATGCATTAACGTTGTAAGGACATATCAACTTCAGTTATTACTCATGGATAAAATCACGATGCCAGGATTCGATCTCATTCTCTGACACTTGTATCTCTTCAAGTAGTTTTCTTTTTTTCTTTCTTTTTTTTTTAAAAAAAATCCTAAAGGAAGCAGAAGCAGTTTATTTGTAATGGACAGGAATATAAACTAATGAAGAAAAAGGTTAGCATTAATGACTGGTAAGTTTTAGAGCTGCATTCACCACATTTTTAGCATTGATTATTGAGTCTTTCACAGGATTTATCCTTGGAAGATTTTAAGTTTTGTATATACTTCTAGTATACATAATTAAATAATAATTAAATATTTCTAACTGTGCTCTTCATCAACAAACAAACAAACAAAACCCACAGAGATAAGATGTGTGTTTTCTGCAATTAGAACCTTGAGTTTGTCCTTTCCTAACTTGATCCTGACATCTGCTTAGGGAGAAGCCAAGTTTAATCTAGAAGCAATTTTCCTTCACCATAGTCTATATGCATTAGACCAAAAGCCACCTTTTCGTATGGAAGAGAAACCTAGGGAGAGAAACACTGTGAATGCACAAGGCAGATAGATAGGCATGAATGTCATAGATTTAAGCAATAAGCTATCATTTTAATATCTTAGCAAAAGTAGAGCTTGCATGGACAGTACAACTTAAAGACAGAAGAGATTTCGAATTTCATAGAAGATGGACATTTTCTTTAAAAGGAGACTCTTATGTATATAAATAAAGTCTTGGTGGTTATGCTCTCTTGCTTTAAATTCTTGCTGAAGTATCTTGCTTAAAATTCTATCTGCATAATGAATATTACGCACTAATACTGACTTTTTAAAATCAAATAGAAGCAAAATTGCTTTATACAAGATACTCTGACCAAAAGGTTTTCAGTGGTTTTGAAGTCTTTTTGACCAAATAGGAAAAACTAACCCCCCATTGTAATATTAGAAGAAATATCTCATTGCTTAGGTAAAAAAAGTCCAAACTATGGGCTTGAATCTGCACTTGAATTAGGTTATTGACTGATTTGTTCTTGAACTGTTTTGTCTTTTTTTTTCTTTTTTTAATTCAAAGTTGGATTTTATTGTAAGGATAAAGGGACCAGTATTTACTAGAGACAACAGCTATTCATTATAACCAGTGGTTGTAACCAGCCTCATTTAAATCTTGTAGGAGCTAGAGCGTTTATTGTGCCTCATTTATTTCACAAGTCTTTAAGAAATATGTTTCCTCTTTTATTGTCTTCCTACTGGCAATTATTTTATATCCTGCCTCCCTTTTGCACCTTAGTCTGTGATAAAGCAAGGAGAAAACCCATAAAATATGACCAGAACAGGCTTTAACATACACGACAAAGTTGTCTTACACAGAATGAACAAACTGCTGTTGTAATGAATTTGAAAGGAAAAAGCTCTTGTACATGAGAGTCAGTTAGATTTCTGAGATTCTATATACTAGATTTCCCGCATTAGATAAATGATAGTTAAAATGAAACATGAAAATACTAAATAAATTACTGTTTTCTTCTTTGAGAGCTATGCATGAAACAAATTTTAAGTCTGTAAAACACTTTCTAGTAATCTAGCTGCAACAGCCCAGAAAAAAAGAATTCCTCTTGGGGAGGGAATGTCCTTTGCTTCTAGGTTGTGGATTAGTGACTTTTTTCCCTGTTTCACCTATTCTGAGAATATCTAGCCTAAGAGGGAATTTAACATTTTATCTTTATTTCCTCAGACCTCTTCCATTTTAGAGTGCATAAGCCTTGGAGTAAATCCGTAAATTGGAAGTTGGTTTAGTCTCAAAACATCACGTCTATCTGAGGATTTTGCTGGACTCTCATCATTACTGTAATCACTTATTTGCAAAAGTAATTCTCCTTAATTTCAAAGGCAGCTACCTGTGCAAATGCTCACCACTGTAACAGTGAGTGAATTTCCATGGACTAGACCTAAACTCTGCCATGATGTTTGTTGTTCATTTATCTGAATATCGATGCGTGAAGGGAATCAGTCCGGAAGTTCTGTCTGCTAAATATAGTCTACACAGAAGAAGGAGTTAACCCAGCCAAGGTAATAATGGTGATATTAATAAAAAAACATGCTTCAAAACAGGGAAAAAATAATCCAAATGCTGAGGTTCCAGATAAATGATGATTTGACTGTCCAGCCCTGATAAATAGACATCCTGAATTTTTTAAACTGAAAAAAATTTGCTGTGACTTAAGTACATTTTGCCTTGAGGAGCTTCAGTCAGTTTGAACCTGAAATGCAGTCCAGGGATGAATATTTAATTTCACTTTCCTTATAAGTGAAGTTGAATTACTTCTACAAGTCTGTGGGTGACAGTTTCAAATTTCAACTCAGGCAGGCAATCATCTGAGAATAATATTACAGCAGGGCAGAAGTTGGTGACTCAGTAATGACATTTTAATATTACAGATCAGTAGTAAAGAGATCTGCAGTCCCTTGTGATAGCTTCTGTTGACTTAATAATCAATATCATCATAACAAGCAGCATATGTAAAATCGTAGAAAGAGTCAGTGCCTGAGGATAATGGAGAAATTCATTCCTCACATTTTCCTGGATTTGCACTATATGGCTCACTTTCTTTTAATGATTCAGAGGTCTAGTATTTGAACCTGCAGGCCAGACAGAGGCCCAGAAGGCCCTATAATCTGCTCTTGGGATTTTCAGAATTCATATTGTTTTCATCCTCAAATAAATTTTCTCCTGACTTTTTTCAGGGATAGGGGGTTTGCTATATTGATGAGAATATTGCTGCAGAGTATAGGGGAGTATAGTGGAACTCATTAGGCAAAGACTGGCCTTCACGGCCATCTTAACAGGTTGAACACTGATTCCCTACGTCTGCGCCCAAGGTACAGAAAAGGATTTGGTGCTCAAGAAAGAATTCTTACTCAGGGGAAAAGAGAAAATAAACAAATAAATATATAAACAAATCGGAGTTGCAGCAGAGTCAGAAGCTAACTGTAATTTTATAACCTTTCACAAATTTGCAGTGCTTCCTTGACATATAACCTAAACAAGAAATGAAACTGTGTTCTGATGATGCATTGTATTTTATCTTAGTTATTTGGCACTAATGATCCCCTCTGTCCTAACTCAACTCGGGTACAAAGGTATTTGCAATATGTCTTTAATAAAATAAAACTGAATTGCAGTTTGGTGAAAATTAAGATTTCTATCTAAAAATGTGAAAACCTGAATCACTTCTTTGGTCAACTTGTATTTTTAAGATAGATTTAGAAATGCCTCTTTGAATAGCTTCATAAAAAATCTCAGCAAGTTCCTGCTTAGCTTGCCTTAGTTTGGTAAGTTAGTCCTGCCTAGTACGGATATATTATATGTATAAAATTAATAGGGGGTGATGGTGTCTGCACGTGCATGTACGTGCAATTTTCTTTACTATTTCAAGGTTGTCCACATTTCCTTTACGATTTTTAATAAGAGGGGTTTGCTATTTGAATTTGAAAAGTAGTAGGAGGAAAAGAGTAATAAAGACCAGAAAGTAAAAAAGGAGGAACAGGTATTTAAAATACCTAATTGGGCTTTACGCTAATTAGCTAATTATTATTATTTTTTTCTTATTAGTTTGCTTTCTAGTCATCTGAGATATGAAAGAACATAATAGGAGTAATTGTGCTAATATGATTCAGACGGGAACACAGTCCTCCTTTAACATATATTTTATTACTCTTCAAAGCAGTTAAAGAAGGTTAGAAATTATAAGGAATTAAAAAAAAACATATATTTTATTAGAATTGATTCCTGCAGTTTACTGAGGTCAGTTGATCTGTTCATCTATTCCAAACCAATATTTTAAGTTCTTTGCTGGATATGATCCTAATCAGTTAGCAGAGGCTCTGTACTCATAAAAACATAAATTTGAAAATCAGCAGCAGTAAAAACACACCAATGAACAAAAAACAAAACAAATAACAAGAAGCAGACCAATCCCCATAATTTAAAATAAATTTAAAATCTTTTTTTGTTTGAAATTTTTAGTTACAAAAGATTCTTCTAATTTATGGTTTAGAAAAAAAAATGATGGCTTATGCAAGGATATGACCATTGAGTACAAATAAATTGCTTCATGTTTAAGATACTGAATACATATGTCGCGGTGAATACAGTAGATATTGCATGCTTCAAATTAAGGGAAACTGCAAGTAACCCAAAAGGAAAATAGCAGAAATTAAATGCTTTTGTTAATACATTTTAATATCCTACAGGCTGCAGCATATAGCTGCATTTTTTTTTATTATTATTTCTAAAAAAAAAAAAAAGGCTCTACGTAGCATTAGCTATAACTTCTTTAGTGTAAAGGTGAATACATAAGTACATCTAAGGAGGTGTCTAAATCTTATCATGGATGCGATTTATAATTCCTTTTGATAGTTCTTACTAAACCCCGTTGGTCAATTTTGTACTTCAAAGAGTCAAGTTTTCCCTTAATAAGAATAAGATCATGCTCTGTATTACATCTTTGAAGGGTAAGTGCCTAAATAAAGAAAACAAAGTGGAATATTATTTATGCCAAAAGGATAAAGAAAGGCAGAGTCTTCAAGATGTGGTAATAATTAAACAGTCACCAAAGGGTGAATACTATTTCCTCTGAAGTGAAGTTAAAATATTACTCTGAAGTAAAAAGTTAAAATATTGGTAATATATCCTTGAAATATGTACTGCAGGGACATAGGTAAAATGTAAATTTAGCATGAATTAATGAAGTAGATAATTATTTAGACTTTTGATCTTTATTATGTTTCTACATATTTTTTTTCCACTAAGGTATAAGTAAGAGGAGCTTCAAACAATATTCTGTCCTTTCAAAAACCTTTTGGATACCAGGAAATTTTTGTTAATGTTAGCATTTATTGGGACTGTGCCATTGCTGTTGCAGATTTGTGTTATGCTGATAGTTTTTTTTATGTAAATGTTTTAGCCAGATTCATTAGTAAGCTAGTGTTACTGGCTTTGTTTGCAAAAATAATTTGAAAGTTATGTGTACTCTGAGAATTTGGCTTTCAAGTCTCCTTTGCCTTAAGATAAAAAAGTATTTGCCATCAGACTATAAAATTTTATTTTCATGTTGTTTTTGTTTTTTGTTTGCTTGTTAACCTTATTTTCTTTCATTTGGTAGTTACTTATCTGCAACTTTTGCACATGCTACTTAAGAACTCGACAATATTGAAAACTGCTGCTGTTTCCTTATTAATTTTCTTGTTGAATTGCTTGACAATGGCTTTTTGGGCTTCTGCCATGCAGTTTATGAGAATCAAATCCAAGTTGTGTGCATGTCAGATAAACCTCCATCTATAGAGGCTTTGGTTGACCTGGTGACAGGTCAACTACTATATGAACTGCTATATGCTTTTTTTTAATTTTTTTTTTTTGCTTGGAACTTATGATAGTTTTTCATTACAAGGTTCTAAGCTTTTGCTGAGTACCCTTGCGCCGCAATTAATACAGCCTAATAGTATTAATTTTTAATCAGGTATTAATCATGATTCCCCTGCCACTATAACTGTTCATGCAATCTCATGATTTGTGNTACCCTTGCACCGCAATTAATACAGCCTATCTATCTACCTTATTCAAGAACTGTACAATACGAACATATTTTAAAAAAATTAAGCGTATTAAGTTTTAATCAGGTATTAATCATGATTCCCCTGCCACTATAGCTGTTCATGCAATCTCATGATTTGTGTTTTGATTCATATTTTCCCACAAGTAGAGATGGACTGGTGTGAGGGAGGCAACTCTTCTACTAAAAGAATAAAGAGAAAGAATAAGCTTCCACAAATGGAAATAATGTCAGAAACCAGCATTATGTTCCTTTATAGTCACTTCAATTTCTCTGCCTAACAGAAATTAAGGGGTTAGCTACATATTTTGTGTGTGCATTATATCTTGCCCACAAGTCTTGGCATTATGGAGAAGAGCAGAGGTACTTATGTCAGGCTGTTCCAGGCTGTTCTGATTTCTCGGAATTTTTTTTTGACTTTTATTTTTTTTCTTTTTTGGACCCCTCTTGTCATTTATTGTGAGAGTGTCAAGTTACTGTGAGAGTCCCAATTAAAAATTGAGGAAAACAAATAACATATAATCTCAAAATGCAGGTAATGATTTTGGAGTATTTGCTGTGGCTTTCTGAAGTCCTCAGTCCAGGATATGTGTTAATTTAAAAAATTCAGCTTTAGTTTGACAACAGCAACAATATAGAGCATATGCATAATAAATATTCAGTAGGTTTACATTTTTCACACACAGTGACGGAATGTCACTGATTGCTTTTCAAAATGAGAAAATTCTGTATCTGCTCTGTAAGGATGTGTTTGTAGGTCCACAAGACAATTGTAACCAAATTCCTAAAAGCTTCTATCTCAGCTTTGAGTGACATCCAGAGAGTTTTGAAGTGCAAAGCAACTGGCCTGTTCCTGCATCTTTTTGCTTTTCTGTAAGTGCCTGGATGTATGAAGATTCCTACTGCAAGTATTACTGTGTTTGTAGTAATTGTGTTTTGCTTTATGACTAGCCAGTCATGTTGGGAAAAGCAAAGGCAATGAAAATCTGTTATACACCACAGGAGGTGGACAGCTCATTTCCATAATCTCTTGACCTCCCAATCTGATCTAGCGTTTTTAGCCTTGGAGCAATTTATGTTTTCAAAGCGTTTTCATAGCTGGTATCCTGCAGAGCCACTATGCCTGATTTCTGATCTGGCCATGTTCCACTAGTTTGAGCACTAAACACTTTAAAATTTACTAATTCTGACAAGATACTGGTGATATCGTGATGGAAAGTTTATTTTTAAAGCTATTAAGTACTTATTGTTTATATAACCCATTTTTCACTTAATATCTGACAGCAGAGTAATTGCAAAATGAACATTTAGATTGGATTGAGGACACCATAAGTTAGAACAGATGTGGGTGGGAAGAAAGACTAGCTTGGTGGTACATGTTTTGCACTTTGTCAAAATAATAAATAAATAAAGTTTGCCTTGCTGACAGAATGTACAGGGTAGCAGTGGTACTTTCTTGTTAAATCTTCCTGCCTGACCTTTTATGTTACTTGCCATATGACTGTTAATTCTTAAGACTAGAGCTAAAGCACTGTGCGGAGTATCAGTTGCCATACGTACTATTCTCTGATTACTGAGCAGATTGCATAACAGCTAAGATCCTACCCTGTATGCCTCACTTAAATACCTAAACTTGGTCTAAGTTCTTAAGTTTTTTTCTGGATGAATACCACAAATATTTATGAATAATTTTTGTTGCAAGATTTCATTTTATAGCTCTTTGTTAAAGGGTAAGCTTGTTACTTGGCCAGTTTTATTTTCAGAAAATTTGGTCAAGCATGTTGTTGGGTAAAAGGGAAAGCATATTGCAGACGGTCTCTTGAGCTGTTCAGTGGAGAAGACTCAGAAATCTATAAGCATTCAATCTCCAGTTTATTTTTAGCTAGTATATTAGGTTTTTCAGAAAGTGTTTCTCAAAGGTTGAAATTAATATATCCCACAATATTGGTATATGCCTCTTGCATTTCTCACCTAAATGCTAAATTTCTTGCTTTAACAGTTTTGATAGCAAACATAAACTTTAAAATATAATTGTTTCTTTTAATTTTGGGTCTGAGTAGTTTAGCTCCTTTTAATGAGGTGGGCTATTTGCCTCATTAGCGTAATTGCATTGCTATTCTGCATTATTATCTTCAGCACTAGGCTGTTTTCCAGCAACAATTGTTATACGAGTCATACTAATTTGTACATTTTCGCTGTCCTAATATTCCACTGAGATACTACTTTAATTAAAACATGACCTTATTATTCATAACTAAATGTGAAGCATAACCTTTTATCCTCAAGGAGTGTCATCAAAGGTTGCATCTTAGTTCTGCATCAGATCAATGACTGTCATGCAGGATGAGGCTTCTATCGTCTGTGAATGGCACCCGATGGTAATTTATAACATTACCTGCCAACTCATCTATCTTTGGAGACACACTGCAGTCATTCTCAACCTGCATTAGAAGCTTTCATTTAGCACTGCATAACCATCACTCCCCAATGACAGTCAGGAGACAATTCATAAAATCAAAGTGAATTACCATGTTTATATGTGTCCGTGTGTGAAAGACAGTAAGAAATCTCTGAAGGCTGAAATAAGTTTGTATATACTGCACCATCAATTTATTTTGTTATTTTACCCAGAGGGAAACCACTTTTGTTTTAAAAGGTGAGTGGCTCTACTTCAGAGCTAGGGGACTGTGAAGCAAAACTGAATGGCTGGATCTCTCTCAGATGAACAGTGCACGGTACACCATGCAATAAAAATAGCTAGCCTCAGGTCAGTATAAAAAATCATTACCATGGCAATTGAATATGCTGTAAGAAAAATAACTAACGAAATAACCAAATGAAGTGCATACTGTCATTTATCAGGATCCAAAGAAATATTTTTTTTCTTTAAAATTAGAGAGTTTTCCAAGAATTAAAACTAAAAACTGGAACTCCCTACCTTGTCCATAAGAGTATTGCTGTATGTATCATTATGCCTGGATCATTCAACAGCTAGTTTCATGAGGAAAACCTCTTTATATAAAATATCTTCATTCACTGCACATATTTGGCCCCATTCTTCCATCAACCTTAGCATTTGATGAGGTCTGCTTGGTTGGCAGGCAGAAGGAGTGTAGAAGAGGAAGGACTATACAGGAAAAAAACAGAAGCTGATTTAAGAGTGTGAACAGATTTAGATAACCATTTTGATTTTTCTTTTCTTTATTGTGATTGAAGTTTTTTTTCCTTTACATTTCTGTCCTCACCAATCTAAAAACAGAAGTACTCTCCCTGAACTACACCATTTAATCAAATAATTTTATTTGCTTGTTTTGCTGGTTGTTTAATACCAATAGATTACTCTCATAACCTTTATTAGCATTATATTTAATCAAAAGGTCAACTGACAATTACTGTTACTCTTTGATTCTGTTTCATTCAAATGGTAGAACATAGGAGGATACAAAGCCAAGTCTTTCAGTAACTTTTTGGAACTGTAAGAGTATTCTTAACCTTTTTAGGAGTATTCACGAATTTTGTGCTGACCATGCAGAATAAGATGAAAATCTATTTATTATTATTATTATGCATACAAAAATAATATTACTGATACTTAAGATTTATAAATTTGTGAAAAAAAGAAAAGCTTTGGGGGAATAAGTCTTGGTATAATTAGAAGGCACAGTAAAATGCATGCTGCAGAATGTATATTGTATTTGAATGAAACCAGAATGAAAACATAGCATATGGTAATCCAAAGCAATATAGCAATGTTTTTTTTTATTACAAATTAACTTAGTTTTAAAAATCATATATTTTAAAATCAAAAGCACACTAGAAGAGATTTTATTCCAAATAATTAAACATTAATTGCTATTGCTAACCATCTCTGAAAAAAGTGAAAGCATTCTAATTCAAACCATTAATTCCTATAGTCTTTTATACCAGCTCCGCAAAAAAATCTGTATTCATTTCTTTCAGGGCATTCTTTTTCCTCCTCTTCTGCCTCTAATTTTGTTTATAAAATTCAATCATTTATATGCCATTTCTTACATAGTTTCCCTCTGCTGTGAAGCACATCATAGTATTAGTATAGAATCACTCCCTAAGGAAAAAAAAAAAAATAGGCAGACCTTGATAAAAAGGACAAATGATGTATTGTAATGATTAAAATTTTCATATTACAGCTAAGTAATTCTTCCTTGAACCCCCTGAAGATTTTAAGTCAGGTTAATTCTGTTGAGAGAATGACCTATCGACCATTGTCATGGACCAGACACTGAGTTTTTGTCATTGACATCGTTTAGTTCTCTTTTAATCTTAAACATATAACTATATAACTTACTTGAAAAATTTAACATTCCTTTTATTGAATACCAATTAATTTGCCAATTAATAAGGAAAGTCTTTTTTCTTCCTTTAAGGCAGAGCTTTTTTTTTTTTTTTTTTTTAAATCTTAGTATGTCATTTTGAAAATGTACTTCAAAATGGAGATGAAAAATAGTAATAAAAAGTGTTCATTTTCTGAGAACTAGCTTTCAAAATGCTCTGGTGAGTTCCATTGATATTCTTTTTAGTGACTTCATGATTTTTTCTTGTTTTTAAGTTAAAAAATATATTTCCTAGCTTTATGGCATGTAATGATCACTTTGAGCAATGATTGAGGTATTCTAATATTCACCTTGAATTTCATTCTCAATTGCATTCTTTTCATATGCTGAAGTAAAATAGTCATGAAAAATAATAAATGTTAGCTGAAGGAAATTTAACCTGTTGTCCATCAGATTTATAGGTCTTTTCCAGCATATCTACTACCCAGCTAGTTCATCCTAGTGTTAAGGATTATGCCCAGAAAGTGCAATCATTTGCCTTTGTCATTCTGAATATCAGGAGGTTGTCACCCACCCGTTCTTCCAGCCTGTCTGTATCTATCTGAGTGGCAGCCCTTCCCTCAAACATATCAACTGTTCTCCCTGCCCCCAGTTTGCCTTACTAGTTTGGATTTATTGCTATTTGCCTGTAAGCAATTAAGCCATAATCATCTGTGCCAAAAACAACCTTCGTATGTGTATGTATGCATTTAGATTCCTCCTTGTTTGTCTGAGGTACACGTACCACAGAATCTGCTGGATGAAGCAATTATTTTATTAGGGCTTTTTTCTTAATAGATTTTAGAGATTTTCAACATATGTCATTCAAATTGAAGTCATACATTGTAATGTGTTTTTTCCACCTACGCAGCAGAAATCCGTGCTTCACAGGTCAGTCATCCTTTTCTCTAGACTAAATTGATGTTTTGTCACAGGCACAAACTAAGTACCTCATCTAAGTTTTTTTTATTGTTGTTAAAACTTGAATCTACAAACATTTAGAATAATTTTCTGAGTTAACAGTGAACACAGGCTATACTCCCTTTTCATATCAATGTTTTTATCTGGTTTTGCCCAATAGATCCTGCCTAAATAAGGTATATCAACGATTTAGCATTCTACTCATGCAGATCTTCTCACCAGGATTCAGTAATACTGACTAGATCATAAAAGAGCAATTCCAAATTATTTT
The DNA here is from genome assembly GCA_013389825.1 of Crypturellus undulatus. Classification (NCBI taxonomy): domain Eukaryota; kingdom Metazoa; phylum Chordata; class Aves; order Tinamiformes; family Tinamidae; genus Crypturellus; species Crypturellus undulatus. Next base: position 994,758 of record VWPW01020774.1, read on the forward strand.
ATTACCCAGGTATAGCATTCATATATAAGCAAGTAAAGCATTTCTGTTCAAGTTTCTTGGTGCCTTTATTAATTTTATTCTTGACATTTTGATTTTGTGCTAAATGAGTGTTCATTTGTTTTTTCTCCAAGCTCTCCTTGGCAGTTGTTAGTTCATATTCACTTGTGGAGTAAGTTGATTCTCAAATTCTATGAATTCAGATCAATGGCACTGGTGCCATTGGTGCACTGGTACTAATATGGACAACCAATGGTAAATTCTTGTAGAGTGACTAGGAATGCATAAATAATCTTGAATTTATGCTATGGATCATACTTATTTTAGTTCATTAATTCAATCTAAGTCAGGCATCTGGCCTAAGTTGCTCTGTAGGCTTTCTCTACAGTCAGTTAAAAAAAGGCCCCTGTGTTTCCTAGATAAAGCCTCATTGACTTCAATACTATCTCTCATATTCAGGGGCAGGATTCATTTAATGATAAGCTGATTCATCTTTTGGAAGTGGCTATTTCTTTTCATGCGGTCTACTGGTCAGCTCACATGTGACATAAGTCAAGGTGTGTGAATCCCACAAAGAAAATTGAATTTCTCTGTTCATGCAGTCTACTCTTTCCATCCTCAGTACCAAATCCTTTTTCTGTCTCTGCCTACTTACTGAGTTCTTTCTGTTTGTGAGGAGCTCTCCTTATACTTTCAATCTGTCCACAGAGCATTTTTAAGTTATTTTCCTTTCTTTCCTACAAAATAGGAATCATTTCTTACATAAGGACTTTTTCCTCCTGTGGAATTTTTTCCTGGACCTGTAAACCTCTTTCTCGTAGATTGTGTACTCTCATCTGTCTCCTGTCATCCACTATATTTCCATGTCTTCTCTCTCGAGAAAAGTTGGCACTCTCCTGCCTTCCACTCTTCTTCTTTATTCAATGTGAGGTGAATGTAATTCTAAAATGAAACTCTTCTCCTTTGTGATGCTCCTTTCTTTTAAAAGATACCTGCTAACGCTAACCTATCCAGACAACTCCAGCATGGCCACCCAATTGTATTTTGTACAAAGACAATATTTTCTGGCTTCAGAAAAACATGGAGATTTAGCATCATTACCTCTTGCAGGACTTATCCTACATTTCAATTTCTTTTCTCTACTCTCATTAACCACTCACCAGTTTCAAATCTTAAATAGGATAGCAAACCTCTACTACCATTTTTGCGCCATTTTACACTTAAATCACTGAAATTAGATTCTTTTTTTTCTGCTATCTAGTATTTTCTTTTCTTGATACATTGGGATTGTTTTAATTTTATTTTCCTTTTTTTTTTTTTTTAATGAGTAAATGAAAACTAAGCAAGTATGTGTTGCACTCTTGTGTCTTGGTAAGGAAAAGTATCATCCAGGGCTTCATTTCTGTGGCTGACCAGTTGATTTCTTGTGCCTATATTAAAAATTGCATTTTCTCAGGAAAAAAAAAAAACACCACCAACGAAAGCGAGTAAGTTTTCAAATGCCCTGAAATAAGACTTCAGAATGGATTCTGCTGTCCTGCACCAGTTCTGAGTCTGTTGCCAATATACTGGGCAGAAATCACATTGTATTAACACTCATCACAAGTCTTTGCAAAACTTTGTTTCAGTTTAGAAGTCAAATTTCCCTGAAATAAATAAATAATTAAAAGGAAAATTTAATGATCTGCTTTACGCAGATTGAAGTCCAGTCTTTAAGTTCCTTCAGTGCCTCGGTTTCTCTATCTGTAAAATTAGGGTAATTATATGTCCACTTAAACATCTTGGTGTTTGTTGGTAAAAGAATACTATACAAGAGCTAACTATTTTATCATTCTCATCACTGTCATAAAATTCATAATTTCAAAATAGTTTGCTATAAAATTTGTAGTCTGCACACTGACTATGATAGGAAAGCAATTGCTTTGTAAGATGTTCTATGACTGGAAGCACCATATGGATTGAAGAGAAACAAGTACAGTTCTAGATTGTCAGCACACAAAATAGGAAAGAATCTTGGAAAAGTCTTCTTGCAGATAATACATGACTCAAAGCTTGATTTTTTTTTTTTTTTTTTTTCTCCTGAAGCGGCTCAATGGTAGGAGCTTTACCATTCCCCAGGGAAAATAAGATCTGCATTTAATTAAAGATATTAATATCTAAAGCTAGGGCTTGTTTGCAAGAATGTTAAGTGTTGTAAGCTATTTTGTATAAGAGAGCATGTGAAGTGAATACCAAATGATATGCCAAAACTTTCTGGAGTTCATCTTTTGTCATTTATCACATCTTGTTCAGTAAATTATACGTTATATTGTAGAAAGGCTAATAAATGTATTATTCAGGAGTTCTTGGTGGAATTCTGTTATTGTACTTCAGGTTTAACTTGTGTGCATGCGTCACTAGAAATGTTCAGAAGGGAGCATATGTTCCTCAAGGTTTGTCACCGTTATATAAGAGATAAACAGGAAAAAAAAAACTTCAGTTATGCTGTTGAAAGCAGGCAGCTGTGTAACTTAGGCTCAGAATAAATGTTTTATATAAAATGAGAGTAACAGTGTTGTGAAGATTATGTAAAGGGTAGGTTAAAGAAGACTTTTGAAAGCTATGCAAACATAAATCTGGTTTTAAAAAATTAGCGTGAGGCACAAGAAACAAGAGAGGAGGCACTGATACAGAACTGTATCAGTTAAATACTTGTACAATACTTTTCCCTTTTTTTTTTAGTGGAATTCTCCAAAAGCATGAGATCTTTCAAGGTGTTAGTAGGATGCACTTTCCGTCTTTTCATCTTATTTCTTTACTTATTAGTGCTGGACTTGGGTCTCATTGCAAGATACAAAATAAAGAATAAAAAATCCTCTTTGCTTTTGACTAAATCTTATTTGGTACTTCATTGCTGACAGTTTTGAAACCTCTATGCCTTTTTACCTTCTAGAACTGTAAAAGATTTTGAAGTTTGAAGTTTTTTTTTTCTTTTAATAGGAGTCTGAAATCATCATTTTTAAGGTGGCAATGAAACATGTCATTTCTGCTTTGAGACTGCATAACTCTGCTCTGTCCAACAAAAAGTACTGCTTGGGATTTCATTCTCAACAAGACACAGTCAGCATATTTCCTCCTAATTTTGCTTACAAATACTATTTCTATCTGTGTGGACTGGGTAACTGAGAATGGAGAGAGATTCAAAATCACAGTTTCTATGCTGCAACTCACTTTACCTTTTTCTTTCTTATTATTTAAGGTATATAAAGAGTTTTAAGTCATTGCTCTTTAAGATTAATTTCTCAAGGCAAAGTCCAGCAGTGCGATACACAGTCATGCTTCATGCTGTGTGTAAGCTGCTTTAGGACACACCAAAATGCAACTGTACAAATAGTTGAGTCAGCTGGATACTGAACTCTCCTTGTGCTGGTGGGGTAGGGGCTTTGGGCCAGGCAAGGTCCCCTTGTCCACTTTGAAACAGGAGTGAGCTGCCCTAATTCTCTTCCAGGGGAGCAGAAATGGAGGTACCTGTATGCTAACTTGAAATCCAGGGACTTGCCCAAGGTCTGCACAGAATATGACCTTGTGTTTGTTGCCCAGGTAAAAGAAGCAGTCTTTAACTGAAGCCAACTGCGGATTTTTTTTTTTTTTTTTAATTCTGTAGCTTTTTTTGCAGCTTTTTGGCTGCTATTATAACTGTGACAAGAATGAATTAAAGAATTCTGTCACTTAGGCTGTTAAACTAATAGCTGAAAGTAGATTAATACTTACTCACTTCTGCGTGAGGGGGAGGAACTACAGAATGCTGTTGAAGCTTTGTCTATAATAAGTTGTGAACCTTTTCTTCTTTACTAACAGGTAAGTGAAAGAGTACTGTGCCCCAGCAACCTCTTACATGTAATATGCATAAATAAAATGACACAGAATGAAAAACTTAGTCATATTTTCACTTTGTATTATTACATTTTCAATAGTTGTCTCTGTCTTTCTTTGTAAGACAACATAATGTGCTTTTGTCAAAGCACAATGTTCCTCTGTGCTGAAAACAGGTATATTACTATCCTCATTAAAACAAATTAAACTGTCAACCCCAACCATATATCTAATTATTTAATTAGCTAGCTTTTTCCAAGGATGTGGTGAATGAAATTTGTTTATAAGTCTGAGTGAAATGCTGCTTTCCTGGCCCTCAAAATTCAATACATAGTGATGTATATCTGTGTTTTCCTGGTTTTATTGTTCTCTCTTAGAGGCCTCTTGGGGTCAGACCCTTTGCTTGCATAAATCAAGAGAGCTCAATTTGCTGTAAGACACCACTTTAAATTCATTAGTCATTTCTCCAGTAAATACTGCTGGTTAAAATATGCTTAAAAAATACTTTGAAAAATATTTGAATATATTCTCAACAGATTAAAATAGTCTTAACTTTTCCAGGGAAAATAATAGTTTTTTTTTTCTTGTTTGTTTGCTTTTTTGTTTTTCTTTTGCAATGCAACTGAAAGTACTCAGCAACCAGTAAAAGAAAAGCAAATTAAGGGAAGAAAAAAAAAAAGAGAGAGAAATGTTTAGAAATCCAAATACTGGATATCCTGTGAGACATTCAAAGGAATTTCAATAGCAAACAGAAAATAAATGCCGCTCCCCCTATCCCTCCCTTGGGATGCATAGCTTCAAATCCATGTTCTACTGAATGGCAGGAATGTACTTCATTTGTCCCTTCACACCACTTATTTGTTATTTGGAGTGGTTGTAGACCTGTCCCTATTGTTGGAAAAACTTTGGAAGGTCTTTTGTTCAGCTATGACATGAGAATATTTATGAACACTTATAAAGTAAATCTTGATAGGAAAATGATAAGGGAGGAGCATTACATGTGATCAAATCTATTTTACCTCCATGGCTAACTAGCCCCCATCTCAGATCAAGAGCCTTCCCCCAGTAAGGGTTGCCTTGAATTATTTAGTAAAGAATTTTAGAATTTTAGATATAACATTAAGAACATTTACTTCTCGCTCTTTTGTGCAATTTCATGATGCAGTGCTAAATGCAAATTGCTTCTCATTACATTATTTTGGTGACTTGTTTTCTGCTGTTCTTCCACGTGTTTATTTATAAACAGATTGCTACATATGATAGCAATTACAGTGACAGTAAGAATAATAATCCAGCAAAGCCAAAGCAATAATCACTGCAAAGAAGAGCATAGGAAGGCCTAAATTAATATCATAAAAGTGCAGTGAAGCTGTAGTGAAGACATAGCCACTTTGGATACTGTGGTTATGCCAAAGTCTCTAAAGTGTTATTAACTACATGTTCACAACAAGAACTTTTGTTAGTTGAATGAAAGGAGTACGATATATGCTTTTATTACAGTAATGCATATTATTAATGAACATATTTAAATATGGAAATTAGTAGTAGAAAGGAGAATAGCATATGTGGAAAACGTAATGTTAATAGTCTGGCAGGAGAGAAGGTTAAAAACAGGTTGCTCAACTTACTTAAAATGGAAGAAAATGCAGCATTTTAAAGAAACAATCTGCACTATAGTTTTTTGTGCCAGACTAAATGCTGTACTAGCGAATTTAGCAGATGATGATGGCAATGTGAGTCAGGCTCCGATATGGAATATCACATAGCTGAGCTCATATTTTGAAAATATGCTCAATGAGTCCCAAAGGAATTGAGATCCCCCTCCAAATTTTGTATTTTATCAGTGTCAATGACAGAGTGAAGAAAGATAAGCTTTCCCAGAGGCTGTGCCCATTTCAGTTTTGAAATGCCTTTAAGGTGTCTCTTTCACTCTCCAGTGACTGTGCAGAGAAGGTAGAACAGCTTAAATGGATGCCTTTAAAATTAGATGACTGCTTTAAGTATCCAGCCAAATTTGGAAATGGTTTTGGGCCCTTATAAATCTGAATTCTTTGACAAAGCATGGAGGGAGATGCTACTTGTGCAGACATTTCTACTGTGCTTCTGTTGCTATGTGTGAACTACTTACAGAGGGAAGAATATTGGTCATCAGATGGTATAGGTTTATAACACAATTTTTCTCTCCTTTCATGTAATAATATATTTTGATACTGATTTACTAACTTGGCTGCACTTTTTAATTCAAGTGCATATTTGAAAAGATTGAAAAAGCTGTTACAATATCTTAACTTTAGCTCAATAATTTGAGAGCCAAGAGTAATGGAGAGTTGAAGTCACTGCTCTCTCACTAAAGGCTATTCAGATAATCTGTGGATTAAATCTAGCATTTCAGAAGTAGACTGAAAAATAGAATTGATATTTTTATGCTCAGCAATTCTTCAGTGAAAGAACTGCACTTCCAAGATCTTTCAGTGAAACTTCAGTAAGTCACTGTAATCCACGGAAAACCGTGGACAATTTTTCTCAAACATAATCAGGATGAGCCTGCAAAACAGAAACGATAGTTTCACTTGCCACCATATTTTTCAGGATTGTGACGATCACACACAAATAAAATTTCTGTGAATGAAACTGGAAAAAGGAAAGATATATATGAGTGTTTCAGCTCTGTAGACATGATTGGACAGAGGATAAAAGTATATGTAGAAACGGATTTGGGAAAACACTAGACTCAATTACTAAGTACATCAATACTTCTCTTTTTTTTCTCTTTTTTTTTTTCCCCAATCACAGTGGGAAAGCAATTGATTAGAAATGAGACAAGTTTTTTTCCTATGTATCTGTTCCAAGTCACATATAATAATCGTATTATACTTTTCACAGTCCTTGTCACACAATGAGGTAGATTGTGAATGAAGTTACCATTCAATGATTTGGTGAAACAAAAGCAAAAATAATTTTGGGTGAGGTTCATAAATATCTATACACATCCAGATTGCATTTTGTAGCCTTTACTTGTTTCTTGCATTTGCTGATCTGTAGGGCAGTGTTCTCAATCTATCTGAAGTATACAGGGAAAATGTTGTCTTTAATATTGCTTACAATCACAGAATATTAATAAAATAAAGTGGGAGCCAAAAGTGAGAGCAAAATGTGCTGTTGCAGATTCTTCTTACGGAATATCGTTGCCCATGAAGCTGTCAAGGTTGGGGACTATAACTTTGTAGGATTGTCACTAATCAATATTTATTCTGACTACGTTGCTCTTTCATATGTGGTAAAGCATATATATGTTATTTATTTTCTGAATTAAAAAAATATATTTTACTTTTCTCAAAGTTACTGCTTTTTGATTTTAAAAGTTTTCTTCAACCCAAATAAAGGTGACATATACTGATAAATGAGCTGTGAATAACTTCCTAGTGAATTATTCATTGAGATACATGAAGTAAGACGTCCTTACTACTTCTCAGAATTCTGGCTCTTGCATCAAGATCAAAGCAAACATAATTGGTGTGATGCTAACAATGCTATAAAATATAGAAAATTGAGGGATAGAGAGCCTAGTCCCTTCAGGTTGTAGCAGAACAAATCTTGAAAAATAAGTGCTTTCAAAGCTACCTAAAAATCAAATAGAGGAAGCTCAGTGGAATATTTTGACAGCCTGTTTACCAGAGATTCACTGTGTCTGGGAGGAATTCAGGAACCTGTTTACATTCTTGCTAACTTTAATATAGTAAATATTTCTCATATATAAACATATGTGTGGTAGCAATAAGCTGTACAGTTTAATAGTGGTTCACTTTCTTTTCCCCTGCAGTCATATATCTTCCATTCATCATAACAATTTGGAGAATTAATTTGGATGACTTCTGGCCTGAAATACCTCTTTTTGTAGATCTCTGCCTCTTCTGCTTGAGAATCTCAGAAGTATTAATGAATTTACTTATCAAATCTTTATAAGACAGTACTATTATTTTTTCAGCAGACGAACATCTATGGCATGAAGATATTTGAGTCTGTGCTTTTATTTGGTGTAAACTTCCAGAAAGTCTATATAGCTTGCCCAAGAAAATTTTGTGGACTTACTGGAAACACATCTCTTCTTTAACCCAGGAATTTCGGTTCTTTCACTCTGTAGATTTATCTCTTTTTGGCTATGATAAGGTATGACTCCATTTCATAGGGGAGGTAAAATACTCCCATCATGTCCTGACTTTATTATGACATGAAATCTGAGCTATTTTCTAGGACTTTCTAGGTCCCATGCTAGATAAATCTATATCTCTAGATTAAAATAAAGTGTACTGTACATCTGCATGTCCCCTGAGATGGATGGTGGGGAATTCAGATATAAAGAACAGACTGGGAGAGCACCTAGCATGTGGAATATAACATCTGTGTATCCTTGACTCTTGTGATTATAAAGGACTTTTTTCCTTGACAGAAGGAAAACTGAGAAACTTCGTATGTGACATGTAGGAAAAGACCTTGAACTGTTTCATGGTATCTTTCACTTTGATATTGTCACTGATTTGGGGTTAATAGTGCATTTGTGTGCCATCTGAAGTCAGAAATTTCTCTGCAAATCTATCAAAAGGCAGCAATTCCTTTGGGAAGTTAGGGTTAGAAGAAAATTAATGAGTCAGAGACTATGGTCTTGCAACTCTCTGGACACTAATTCTGCCCTGAAATGTGCATCAGAGGACAGAATTTGACCTGTAGCAATGAATCTAAATAAATACACAGAAGGGGAGAGTGTTCAGCTATTTTCTTCTCACTTTATAGCTGGATCGCTTTACACTAAAAGAAAGAACAATTTAAAAAAATCTTTTTTTTTTTGGACAATTGTTACTTAAAAGCTAAATTATATCCACCCTCATGCAAAGGATGTGAACCTTGAGTTACTCAGCATCAAGGATACTGCTATGTCTCAGAGCTTATATCACCATTTGAAACTTTCTGTGTGTCTTTCTTCTGCGACATACTCTCACGATAACGTAGGAGTGCACAGTGTTTCCTTTCAGCATTTAAAAAGACAAGAATCAGTACTTTTCAGTTAAAAAGTACTTGCCTGTTGAAAGCTGTTACATTTAAAATATTTCCAATGCTAGTACCCTAAAACACTCTCCCACATGATTTAATCCTGCCTCTCTCCTTACTCCTAGGCAACTCTTACAGGAGCCCAAACATACTTCCAGTGTGATTTTGTGAGTGTATTTATCCACCAGGTATTTTAGGCAGTTACTTTAATTTAGGATCAGGACTTCAGGAGTTACTTGAAATTAGGAGCACTGAAATTATGATCACGATTAGCTATTCTTTCTCTATGAAGAAATAGACATTTCCAGGGGAAATCTTCCAGAGGAAGATTCATTTGTCATTTGAAAGAAGTCTATGTTCTTTGTAGGAACCTAATGTGTTTTATATAATTACTTAAAAGTAAGCTGGCTACCGTGTGCCTTAATCCCCATGCAAAGTGACCATGGATGGGCAGATTTGAAGATTTAGATTGAAAAGAGAAATAGCAATACAAGTTTCTCCACAGTACCTTGCCCATGTACAATGATCCTGAGGCGATGGCTATGCATGAGGCTATGGCTATGCATGGCTAAGCACTGCAAACTCGTTCATTCAGTGCTTGACACTACTGCTCAAACTGCCAAGATATGTCACAGTTCTGGAGATTTTATTAGACGGACAAGTTTAGCCAAAAGGAAGTTAGCTAGGACAAAGGTATTTCAAGATGAGTAAAAAAGGAAGCACAAAAGAATTAAATTCAATCTGCTGAATAATGGACTATTATTAAGCCAATGAAAATGCAGAGCTGTTTATTTACTTTGGATATATGCATTCAATTAGTTTAGTCTTATTCTGCATTCTGTAAAATGCCTAGATGATCTTATCAAAGTGGGATGGTGAAGAATGAGTGTGGAAAGGAGTGAGCAGATTGTGATTTGGGAAGCAGCACTGAGATTTTGACTCTAAGAAGACTTTATGAAGAGAGAGATTTTTTAAAAAAAAAAGTTGAATATGAATTTTCTTTAAAAAATTCAATGATGAAATGGCAATTTTTTTGAAAAAAAAAATTAGCTAATACCCTCACTCTTTGAAAAATAGTAATTAAAATTTCACACATTATTTCTAATATAGATTTGTCCTATTGTTGGGTCTAACTTCAGGGAGTCATTCTGCTCAAGAACAAAGAACAAATCATGCACTTTGACAAAAAGGCCAAAACAAAAAAGCCTTCAATATGAAGGGAACATGAAAGAGAGATCCTGCAGCATAATCAAAACTGAGGAGGACTGTCAATATAATAAGAAAAAAATCTGTAATTTAATCAGATTAAAAAGAAGACATATCAAGGTTTTTATTCACTTCTCAGTAATGAGATAGAGCCATTGAACTGCACTTCTGTCAAATTCATGGAATTTGGATGTTAGCAAAATGAGAATTAGTCTGTGTTAACCTCACGGTCTCCTTGCGTGTCTTTGAGTAAGATTTTATTTCAACATTGCACATTTTTGCACACATTAAAACAAATCACCTAGGAAGGCTCCCATGAAGTCCCTACTTCATTTTCTTAATAGATCAATTTTGCTCTTCTTGTTGAACAGAACACTTCCCAAAAGCCAGTGCGACTTCTCAGCAGGGAAAAGTTCTGATTTTTACTAGTGTTTGTTTCAGTGAGCATAACATATCAAAACTGTGTAATACCTGTTCATAACTGTGATCGCAAAATGTCTGTGATGTTAAAATTTTCGTAAGAAATTATGTATAATGGTATGTGCTTTAAAATTTGTCTTATTTGTACTGAAGGGACTATATCAAGGGACTAAAGTAATACATGTCACCTTATCTTCTGTTGCTGAATTTACCGAGTATGTCACATCCTGCTTCATTACTATCCAGACTGTATTTGTATAGAATTAAATTTTGGGATCTCTTCTAGGGATCTATTCGCATAAATAGTTTTATTTTTTTTAGTTTTCCTTTTCTTTACATATGTTACATAAAACTTACTTGTCCACTTTTATCCATGCTGAATGCTAATCCACATCATTAGTCAAGGTAGACTGAAAATATAAAAATTCATCTTCTCATGTATGATTTCTTTCATATCGCTTTCCAGGGATATGTAGCAGGAAAATGTGTTAAGTAATAACTTACTTTCTAATAACTGTCTCTTGAATCAGTAGGATTACTAAGGGAGTAATGCAGTAAGTAGGAATGATTTTAGGAAATTATTTTACTGAAAAGCACTAATACCTGTTAGTCCCATCAAATCTTTTAGGTTCACAACATCACTTACAGACAAAAATGTGCACGCTGTCACTGAATATCAATGCAGCAATCAATGTTTTTTTTTTCTTTTTTCTTTTTAATCTAAATATAGTATAAAAATGTTCTTTCATATAAAGACAAGAAGGCTTGCCTTAGATTTACTCTTTCAGATCTGCTCTTTGGTTTCTGACTCTTATAGACATCACTCCTAAATGAAATCACATAGATTTTATTTATCACTGTAAACTAAAAAGCTGTTCCACGTGGACAATTCAGTATTTCTGTGGTGGTAACTATTAATTTGTTTTGTGAGTGTAAGTTCTGTAACGGTATGACTTAAATAGCAGAATAATATTATGCAATGGTAAAGTGATGGTAATCCTGTGAATTCTATCTCCCAATTAATTATATATTAGTGGGTTTAGTTCACAATGCTTTTAACTTACATATTTTAGGATAGCATGAAGATTGGAACTGGAATATTGTATTTTATTTTGACTACTTCTGCTCAGAATGGTAAGTATTACCAATGCACTGATAGAAAGACAGAAGAATTTGAAAGATGGCAAAAGTCAAACACATGTGGGTTCCAGTCCCAGCTCTCAAGTCCATGTTTCGCAGGGCAATAACTTTAGCAAAAAATGCATAGAAACTCCTGGAGGCAGTGATGAGAATGCCAAAATAAGCATCCTGGGTAGAAGAACGAACAAACCATTTATCCTGTTTTTGATGGCAGCCATTGGAACCCAGGATTTATTTTCCCCCATGGGACCATGGCCTCCTCTTTACTCCCTTTAGGGCACACCATATTTCTTTCTGGCCTAGCCACACAACACTGCAGGTAATAAAGGGTCTTACCCCTTTTTCTTTATCTTTCCTCTCTAATCCAAAAAAAAAATAAAAATAAAAATTGTTGGCATTTTTTTGTGTGTGTGAAAATGGCATTAATAGCTCTTGTTTGTACTGATTGTGGTTGGTATGTCTAAATGCTATGTCTAAACCTACTTAAAGAGAAGTTCTTGCAAGAGGTCATGGATGCAACATGCTGCTTTAGGATTTAAATATACAATTTTCCTGTGGCAGTGAATTAATATGCATAATCTCCAAGGTCTTACATGTCTTGTGGGACATCCATTGGCAATTTGTAGTTACATTTACAATTCAATGTTTCTGATAGTTTTGGATGTAGCAGTGACATTGAGGCACCCTACAAAATTCCTATGGCCATTGCTGACATTTTTAGACATGCTTTAACCAGTAACTTCCATAGTTTCCCTGTGGAAGGAGGGCCTGAATTGACAGGAGCTATTCCCTGGCATGGATTCCTGCTTCTACACATGGGATTATGTAGACATGCAGGGAGTTAGGGGGTCTAAAGTGGATATGGTGACATAATTAAAGTAGATGCTTCCAAGGTTTGACAACAGAAATCATTTTCAAAATCCTGTCTATCAGCATTAAAAAAGGTGATCAGCGTCTTTCTCCTGAGACTTATTGTGAAACTAGCTTCTTATTCTTGTATAGCTGATGTAACAGCTCTCACATTAATGGAAGATTTGCCTTAAATACACACCTAGTTTCTGCCTTTAGGTGTTTCCTAAGAAATGTTTACCTAAGCATAATTTGTATTTATCACAACATGGCTTATGGAAAATAAGCCCATCCATTGATTACTTATCATTAAATGATTGTATTAATAATTGTCTTCTAACTGTGAATGTAATTGAGTGAAAATGATGGCAGCATCTCTCTAGATACTGCATTATTTTGGGTTGAACTGCATTATTTTGGGTTGGTCCTAATGCAAGAACATTGCAGTTACTTACTTACACTTACATGTTGCTTGAGTTCCAGCACTCAAGCAATCAGAATACTGAGGCTGGGAACAGTGATAGTAAAATAAGTTTTAAATGGGAAGAAAATGAAAGCATGAGAGTAATAGGAGCTTCCAGGAGGTGTATTCAATGCTTGTGATGTAGAGGGAAAAATAGATCTGAAGAAGCTTAGCTGATGCTAGGTGATTTCTTTTAAAATCAGCAGCACTACAGATAATTAAAGCACTCTGAATTTCTCAGACTGAATTTTGACTTAATTCAGCCATGCGAAGTTCCTTTCTCCCTGAACTTGTTTTGCTAACTCTGTACATCCTCAACTGTTACATTAACTACTTTAGAAATGTGTCCTTGCCTGTCAGTCGCTTTTGGAAAACAACGGTCTCCTGTGTGACTTACTTGTGTTAGAATTTCTACAGGCAGGTAAAACCTTTCAGCTACTCCTAGAAATTAGAAAATAAACCTGCTACTCTGCAATTGGCTGCACCCATTAATTCTTCATAGCCAGTAATTCATAGACAACCTAGATTTTTCTGCTCAAAGTTTAATCCAGTTTTATTAGATTTTAGTATTGACTTTTTGAGATGTTGATCTCCATTAAGAATATTTTGAAACATGCTGAGTTTATAATTTTAGTGTATTGTTCACTGTCGTAAGAAATGTAGAAAGTTACCCATAGGGAAACAAAAACATAAACAAAAAAAGTTATATCAAGAAACTTCCAGGTCAGTATAAAGTCAAATTCAGAATTCAGCCATGCTATATGGTAAGTTGAAACAGATTGTGATAAGATCCCTATTTTTCCTTTCTGTACTCTTTTCACCTTTACTATGTTCATGCAATCTTTAATAGCTCTAGATAAACAAAATTTGTCACTAAATGTGTGTGTGATACTGAATTTCAATTGAAATCTAGGAAGATATTTATTAACTGCAACAATATTAAATATTTGAGTATCTGAATGAGATTATGCTTGATGATAAATTCCAGATATGATTAAAAAGAGGCATGAACCTGTGCTGAAACGGATGGATAGTGACACAGTAAGTTAATTTCAAAGGTTTTATTACACATCTATGACTCCATATACTAAATCTATTATTTGAAATTGAAATCTGTTTTATAGTGTCCTTGAACTAATTCTAGACTTCCATATTGAAGTGAGTAGCTGTCAAAGCTACAATCTACAATAAGTGACCATAGGTATCTTAGATTTCCTTGCCATTTTTAAAATACAGAGCTTTTCATCATGTCAGAGTCTTTCAGCATGAAAAACTCTCTAGGAATTACTGAAAAAGGCATGTATTTTGTCTTCAATTTATACAGAAGATCATTAATTATATTATTTGCCTTTTCATTCATCCCTTTCTGCACTTACGTACCGCTCTTAATGCGGTGACACGTGACCTTTTCTAGAGCAGAGCCTTTTGAGCAGGTGCATTATTGTGTTACTCAACTGGACAGAATATACTGCTCTGGGTCAATGCATCCACCTACGTGGCCACTTAGAGGAGACTGATTCACTCCTACCCAGGATATACTATAATCCTAAATGTGTGCTGGAAACATTGTCAGAAAGTAGAGAATAATGTCCAGAGAATGGTTTGAAGACCAGAGCGCTCTGATCCTTATCCTAATTATTATTAGGTACAGTAATCAGAAATATTGCTTTAGTTTCACCTTCTGTTACTGCATTTGTCTAAATAAAATGTAGGAGTTTGACAGTATATGTTACAAGCCATCATTTGAAGTACAGACGGTTGGAATGTTATTGGTAGTTCAGAGATATCTTTAGTTATTAATATCCTGCACGGAACATGATTTACATAAGAAATGATTTACTAGATGAGTTCTTTTTCATTGAGTTAGCCCAACAAATGAAGGTCTAGTATATATAAACCATGTTGACTATATTCATCTATTGCACAAAATGGAGTCCTAGTTTTTACTCAGTGTGAACTGTCTTCAGATAACGTTCCAGAGAGAAAATCAAAGTATTGTCACTTTTCTGTTGATGTAAGTTTATTGTATTCTCCTGGCTTTTCAATTATAATGAGATAAATATATAAAACTTATGCATTTGGCCCTCTTTCTTTTTTAGATAGAAGGTGGAAAGAAATGAACAAATATGGGAGATAAGACACAGAAATCAAGAGCAAATTCTTCATTGTAAAATATAAACAAAGAAGTCATAATCATAATATTTTCATTTTAGGGTACTTTTTCTAAGTAAGTGCTTATGTCTCTTATTTAGATGCATGAAAACAGCGTATTAGTAGTGACCCTTTCCTTGACATCAGAGATTGTTTAATCACCTTGTCACTGCTTAATTATGCCATGGAGAACTTTTTATATAAGTCAGAATTAAACATACATAGGTTTTCTTTTGAAAAACTATGGTAGAAGAGCTAGGAATGCTGCAATGATCACAAAATCATAGAATCACAGAATGGTTGAGGTTGGAAGGGACCTCTAGTGACTATCTAGTCCAAACTGCCTGCTCAAGCAGGTTCAAGTAGCGCATTGCACGGGATCACATCCAGGCAGGTTTTGAATATCTCCAAAGAATAGGCTAATATCAGATTACATGCCTGCAATAACATTTCTTTTTTTGTAAAGTCTCATCAGAGTTGCAGGAAGACATCAGAGCAGAAGTGCTCATTCTGACTGTCTTGCCAGGATTGAAAAAAAAAAAAAAACAAAAAGAGTGTTTCTTGGAAACATGCTTTGATTAGTGGTAGTGGCTATTCTGATATTACTGCAGCTACCTCTATGTAAGAGAGACAAATTGTTAGAAATGAAAAGAATCTCCAGGAAGTCTATATTAAGTGTTCTGTTGTCTTTCAATTAAACTGCATTTTTAAATGTGTAAATGCCATAAAAGTGCATATTCAGCTTCCTGTGTCTCTGACAGATGAGCAGAAATTAATTTTTGCTATAAGCCATACAAGCTTGTGAATCCTTCACTGAATTTTACCAAGGGCAAATAACTGCTATAATAGTATTTTCATGCTTCCACAGCTGTGCAGCTAAACATAACTCTTTTACAATGTTAGCCAATGCAAATTGAAATTGGTCAATATTCTGTAAGCAGACGGAAAAAAATATTATCAGTCTCCATGTTTGAATAAATCCATTGAGAGGAGGTGTTGCAAAGGTATTTGATTTTCTGACTTAGTTTTGCATTTTCTTCTAGTAAGGCAATTGTTTCACCAATCAGTCAGTTCAGAATGACCGATTTTGCTTCATATGCTCGACTGTTTAAATTGGGTTATAACTCCTTCATGAACAGGAGAATGGTGTTTGTGAGAACTATGGTTCAGCTTTAATTTTCCTTGACAATCATTGTTTCCTCTTGATCCTGTATTTCTTACTGAGATAGTGTTTCCTTTCTCGCTAAAATTAGGGCTGCAAAGCCAATTTTGGCATTCATTGTTCAAAATTTCATGTAGTAGAAAGCACTAGTAGGACAATTTGAAACCTCTCATCTGTGACTAGGAAATCTTGGATTCTCTTAATAATTCTACCACTGACTTTGAACATTCATTTAACCTCTGACTTTTTCTGACTTTTTTTCCATTCTGTGTCTGTCCTGTCTATGTAGATAATATCAATGGCTTGTCTCCTCCTGTTGTATAAACACCATTATACAATACCTAGTCTTAATCAATAACTCTAGAGAGATACCATCATAAATAATAAAACAAAATCTATGGGAGAACTGATAAATGGCAATCATTTATTTTTATGGGTATCTGCTTAATTAGATTTGCAGTCCACTTGGAGAAATCTACTTCAGAATAAAAGACTTACCAGTCAGTTAATTGTCTCTAATCTCTGCTTGATAATTTCTTATTTTTATGCTTAAGAAGCAGAAAAGTTCTTCATTCCGTCATTCTCCCCCCACAATTTACACAGAGGAGGAAGAGTGAGTTAACACTGCACTTAACTATCCTTCCAGCAGTGTGTATTCATTAAGATGCGTATTTACTGACAACCCTATAAGCAAATGCTGTGAAGGTTAAGTAGGAAAGTTAAACAGAAAGTAATCCTCCTACATGTTCTTCCATGGGTACTGTCAGAAGACTACCGGAGTGGGTAAGTGTTCTCTGGTTCAGTCAAATTAAAAGATGCATAGAAAAACACTTCTTTTTTTTTTCTCTCTATTCACAAGGATGCCCATGCTCTTTATTGGCATCTTGAGTGTAGCAGTGACTTCTCCCTAATGAGCAATGCTTATAATTTGTTTTCTCTATGGAAGACAATATTGATCTATGTGTTAGACACCGTGCATCAACTTCTGATGCTGATCCAAGGGAATATTACCACTCTTTTGGTTAAATTTATGGTCCTGCAATACAGATCATAGGATGGATATGCCGGATGACACATGCAGTTTTCATTCCTTCATTCTCCAAATTCTTTAGCAGAATAGAATACTATTTCACCAGTAATGCCATACTATGAAAGTTCAACTAGAGGACCTCTTGATCTAGAGCAATAGGACAGAGTATGTTTTGAGGAAAATGAGGACTTTGTATACATCATTTGGTCTTAGTTTGTTAAAATACTTAGGGCTAAATTGCTTCTGTAAAAAGAAAAGGCTCATTACACAAGAGACAGAAGAAGAAATATAAAGGATAAAATGTGTGTTATTATCTATCTCATTACTACCCATTTATAGTGAATATCTGAAGAAAGAAATAATGCTACCTCTACCTTGAGAACAGTTATATAAGTGCTTGTGTAAAAAGACTAATTAGTTTACTTTAACCTTGTTGGTATATTAGAATACTTAGCTTTTCTAGAGACTTACTACACTGAAAAACAATAGGTTCTTCAGCTGAAGTTGCTCATTATAGCCAACAATTAGATAGAGAATACTTTGATTCCAGAAAGTTACTAAACAGGATGTTGTTGATGGAGGAGAAGGAAATTATTTCAAGAGTTAGGCAAATCAGTCTGTCTCTGAATCCCAAATGAATAATTCCAGATACATTAGTAAAAGTTCTTAGTTTTAAGTTAGCTGCAGCACTACATGAAAATCCATTAATTTAGAGGAAGAAAAATGGGGACAGATCACCATAATTTGTTTTCTAATCTTACAGCTGATTCTTTGAAAATGCCTGCATTGATGCATTTTGCATCTCTTTTACTAACACTGATTCCCTGTGACCCACTTAGATACATAAGTCAGTATGTATGACACATGTTAAAACAAACTCTTCTAGAAATGTATAATTTCCAAATATCCACATTTGTTTTTTTTTCTTTTTTTGAGGAGACACAGTGAGTGAATTTCAGAGCAGAAATTCTTTGTGAGGAATCTCTGAGTAAGGTGGTAATTAAGATATCTTTTTCTAAGGGTTATAAAGTGCCTTCATTTTCATGTCTCTTAAAATGAATTTGCTCTGACCATCTCTAATATTATCATCTCATTTTGGAATGGATGCTTATGTTTCTTTAAGCAAAGCCCACACAAATGAACTGTGGGAGAGGAGGATATAGAAAATAAATTCATCATCGTATATATTTTTTTAAAATTATCATTATCTTGCCCTTGATTCAGACAATTACTGTAGTGTTATTCAATAAACCTTTTCTCACTGGCAGTACTATTACATTTAACACATTTTTCTATAATACTATTTTGTATCATCACCATATCATCTCATGCAAGAGTGAGTAATAGAAATTAATATTGTAGTGATACCCAGTGACACTAATTGGGCTAGCTTACTTTACTATTATTGAGGAAAGAAGATTGTCTAAAATCTGTTTTAGAAGACTTGCAGAAGAAACAAATACAATGAATAGTGTATGCATTTGTCTGAGCTACTAATAATTTAGTTAGGTTTGCAGAACATTATTAAAATACCTAAGTATATGGTGCATAAAATTGAATTTTGTATAGAGCTGCGGAGAAACAAAAAGATCCAAAAGAGTAATGAGTCTCAAAAGTGGAGGTGTAGGATGATGAGTGGATGATCACCACGTAAGGAAAGAAAATCCACATGACAGCCTGAGTGACACTCACTTACATGCAGCTTTCCTCATGGTAATTGCTGTCTTGAAAATGCTTGCCAATTTTCAGAAGATTTACCAGTTATATTTAAATTTGTCTTTTCCATTTATGTTAGGTAGGAGTTAAATAATCTTCCCTGGTTACATCCAAAGGCATCACCTAATAAGATAGTAGATAGAGCATTTTATTTGCTACTGATTTTATCATTAGCTAAATCATGCCTGTAGATAATCCAGCTGGATTATAGTTTGTGGAAAGTAAATATAGCTCCAGCCAATGATATCCATATGGTCATTTAAATGCACCTCTGAGGCTTGAAATGTGGTCCCGATGGCACTTAAGGTAATATATCTCCTTTAAATATAGATGTGCCTACTGTGTATTCCAAGTTTAGTCTGAAGCTGTTAATAGGATCTTTTATTCTTTTATTGTCTTTGCAGGAAAAAAAATAGAGCTATTTTTCATTGGTTACAACTGAGATGCTCGGAATACTTTTATGTATAATGGCATATAGTATAATTCTTTCATGAGCTGTGAGTGAAATAGCTCCAGGCTTTTCTACTCACAGGCCTTTACTCAAGGTGTAGGAGCTATTTCATTCCTCACTGAGATTATAGTAATGTTAATAGAGAGTGAGATATCCCTCCCACCTCCCATCTTCCCAGAGCGGTAGGTTTCTGAATTTGTTTCCTTTCAACAGTATTTGGAACGGTGGCAGTGAGCTGAAGCGCAGTATTATGGAGGCACACAGCAGTCAAATTATTTGTATTTTTTTCCACAGATTTTGTATAGCTCTAATGACTTTGTGACTTTACTATAATTTTTCTGTAGTAACTGGGCTCTGTAAAAGCTACATTTTTATTTTGGTCTGTGTTTATGCTTCAGCTAAAGAAGATGAGAGGTTGTGCTTATATCCACTCCAGTGCACAGCCCCTAGGAAACTTGCATGAAAGTAAAGATAGTGGAACTTTGAGTAAATCAAAAATCAGAAAACCAGATTAACCTCCTGTGACTGCTAAGCCTCAGGGGACCAGGTCACAAAGAGGCAAATCTATTATAATTGAAGTAATGGCATTACGTAGACCCATGTGGCCATAAAAATGGCTGACCGAAAACACAGTCTGTCCTGCAGTTCTGAAGGGCTCTTTTGTTGAACAGTTTCATGAATATATGTACAGGGTAATCGGAGCGGGGTAGATTTAGCACAAAAGATGATGCACAGTTCTTAGTTTTTGCATTGTGGGAGTTTTACACGTGAAAACGAAAGCTGCTGATTTCTGAATGTTAGCGTGTCAGCAAGGGCTAAATGCAGTGTTACTGTACACGATACATCACTGAAAGTGCCTGGAAACATCTGCTTTGTGCTCTGTGGAATGAAAACACCAGGTCTCAGAGCATCCCTGCTTAGACTTCATACTGCAAAGAGAAAGATAAAAGACCATGCTTGGTGAGAAGGTGGAGGTGCATGTAAGCTGTGCGCATTGTCTTTCAGACTTACTAGTTTCCTGTCCATGAACTCACGCCTCATGGATCTGGAACAGCTTTTGGAGCAAGTTCATATTGGGCTTAACACTGACAGAGGAACACAAAACAATTCCTTTATTTCCTTTCTTAGCTCTTCCATTAGGATTTCATTGAATCAACAAGGATTGCATTCTATTCTGGACAAATATCTGGAAATAATGGAATTGTCCACTGAAAGCATTCAACTGAATATAGAGGAATTTTAAGGAAGTAATGTATCCATCTCTAAGATGACTAAAATTGAGATGCATTCCACTTTCATCTTCCACACGCTTAAAGTTACAGCGACTATGGTTTAAGCACACAAACTTGCCTCTTACTTATGAATGCACTAATCATTCTCATACATCATATTTTTCCATACTCAGCTGATGAGTTAGAACTCATTACGCCACAATTACACAGTTACTGCACCCGTCCCCCTGCCTTTCTTCTCCTTTATGGAAAAGGTTGCTGTGCTGTGCTCCTCACTTGTTCCTATTTAAAAAGAAAAAAAAAAAAAAAAAAAAAGACAGAAACTACTCTGCAGTGTCCATGTATTCAGCATGCTTATCAGGTGAAGCTCCTTAGGGATCTCAGGTGAAGGTCCATTTCTGACTTTCAAATGGGCTTCAAGTGTGAAAGGGATACTGAGATGCTCAGATTAACTAACATAGCCTCTGGGGTAGCCTCTGGGTCTGAACAGTAGCAGAACTTGAGGCAGCAATATAACTTTTCTGGAAAAACCTGTCAAGTTTTTGGATACTAATCAGATTTTTATGGACTTCCTGCTTATGGTACATTTTGTTTACACGGGACTTTATCTCTGAAATATTTGTTGGTCCATCATTAACTAAATTTCTCCTCATTCAGTGTGATTATTCCTTACTCGACAAAGTTACTGCTACGCTGAAACTGTTAAAGAGACTAAGGCAGTCTGGATCTGTGATAAAAGGTCAACTGTTTTATTAGATTTTAATACCTGGTTAAAAGTATTTCTGTTTTACTGTGACTTCTCCATCTTCTCAGGTGAAGCAAAGGAACATAAAGCTCTTTGTGTGTCTTACACGTGATGACTTTCTTTGAATCATACAACTGAAAGATCCTGACTTGGAATATTTGCAGAAGCACATGAAACTTTTTTATTGATTCAGTATCTTTACAGTATGTAAATAATTAAAGCATTTACGTATTTATTTATTTATACATTTATTTTATTTTTCCCAGCACTGCAGGCCAGTTCTTCATTAACTTTACAATTTATGCTGTTATTTTGCAAAAAGAATACTCTTGTGCATAATTGTAAGCTAGTGGTTTCAAGAATAACTGGAGTGATAAAGTATTTGCAAATACTTTTTCACTGATCTTGTCTGCTGCACAAAAGAATGCATGGTCATATGAGCTTGTGTTTACAACATAAAGAGGCAGTTTTTCAGAAGAGCTGAAAAAGAAAATTTCTGTTCAGTATTAGCACTTCATTAGAAGTGAAATACAATGATCTTCTGTTGTATTACTAAGAATACAAGAGTACAAATCACAGCGTGCTGGAGGTGCTGTTCTTCTGAAAGAAAGGGAAAGAAACAGAGGGAAGGCATGGGGAAAGATGGGAACGGGAAGGAAAAAGGAAAGGAAAAAAAAACAGTAAATTCAGATGCTCATTACGTTAGAATATATGGACTTCTAGTTGCAGCATCTTAATTAAACTGTGAGTAGGAAAAGGGGTATAAAGCCAGAAAATTACATTGGTTCTTCACAAGAACTTCAAAATCACAACTTCTAGAAAGAAAATGAAGTCTGGTGAAGAGCACATAGCTTTGTAGTCTCTTCTGAATTATACAAAACTATCTTAATCTTGAAACTGTAACTGTTCCATTGTGCAAGGGACTGTACCATGAAACTGCTGTTAAAATCTTTACTATTTTCAGGTCTTTGATTACATAATAGCATCGCAAAGCATTTATTAAGCTCAACATAGTTGTTCTTTGAGAAGCAGATCATAATTCTATTCAGATACCTACTGTCCCTTTTCACACATAAGCTAGATGTGGGTTTCACTGAGACACAGATGCCCTTCTCTTTTTATCCCTAATATATGTATCTATTTTTATTTCTGAGCTGCATTAAAAATATTGCCGTCACTGTTTAATTTCTTTATATGAGGCTCCTGTCCTTTGCCAGAAGGTTGAAATGGTGATACAAACTGAAAAGAATAGACTAAACAACAGCAACAGAAAGTGTGACCTTCTGTGGCAGCCTGAAAGATAAGATTTTAAAAGTAATTTTCATTAAAGAATGGATAGAGATACCTTACTCTATTTCTAGATGAAATCTGTATACTTATTTGCAATGGATGGCTACTTTAAAACAAAATCACATCAGAAATGCTGCCTCCAAAAATAGCTGTTGCTGTGTATCTATCTCCTTCTTCCTTAAATAACTCTATATCTCTTTTCATAGCCCTATTTCCAAATGTTTATTTCCCTGTGGCTATGATACTGCACTGGTTCTTAAAAGTCTGGGTCAACTTATTTTTCTTTAGTTCCATTTCTGCCTCTTTAACTAATGTCTTTGAAGTGCCCTTACCTCAAATAAATATGAATTTGTCTACATTGCTGAAAGCCAGGTGTATATCAGTTTTCCACTTCTATTTTTTTTTTTTTTAAGTTTAAGGTTTTTGCACTGTATTCGTAACTCGTTCACCTTAATCCAGGGATAGACCTGACTATAAATGAAGAAATGAAAGCTTTTGCTGTTTACAGCATCTAGAAGTAATATTACAAGAAAGAATCTTAGTCAGATCTATCCCTGGACCTTTGCCTTAATAAGAAAAAAAAAGTATATTTTCATTAAAACAAACAACACACACAGGAAACAGATACCTATGTCTTTGTCAACACTATACAGATTTTTTTGTTAATTTTACTAAACAATATAAACCTGAGCCTAGTCTAAATAAAATATACTATGTAATCTACTAGTTGGACAAGGTTCTGTGAGTCTCTGGCTCAGCAGATACTTTATCCTTTTCTTCTAGTAAGAGGCTTTCTGTTAAGTCATAAGTTGGTGTCAGGAAACTTCATGATGAATCTCAACTTTGTTTTTGTTTTAATTTTCCAGATCTCGTATTTGTAGATAAATATTTCATAGAGACACTCGAGATCTATAGAATGTCCAGGGAAGAGCCCATTAAAGAAATATGTCTGTCATTTAAGATGGGAGGGACAAGCTTTCTTCTTTTCATAGCAAGAGCCATTTTTTAATTATTATTAATATACCATTAATATGAAGTCTACATTTCTTCTTCTATGAAGTTACATATCTTCTGTCCCAGAAGGACCATACTGTGGTCCTACTGTGGGTAAGTAGAGGAAAATTTTATTCAATAATAAGTAAATATTTTCTTTGTTTAGGGCATAGTGAATCAGATGGAAAAGAAATAATGTTTCCTTCCCAGGTAGCTTGTGAATCAAAAAAAAAAAAAAAAAAGAAATTGGTAAGCATCAACGAAGAGCTGCCACCATTTAAACAGAATCAGAATCAAAGCATACTATCAGTCAGAAGGGACCTAGACCAACGCCTTGTTCAGGGGAGCAAGTAGCTTGAGGAAAATTTCATTTACGTTTTGAATCACAGAATCATGTGTCTCCACGACTCCACAATATCTCTGGGAAAAATATTTCAGTGTTCAGGGTTTCACCACGCTCATAATATATATATTTACTATATATAGAACATGCCTTGTATCTGATCAAAATTTACTAATCCTCAAATTGTCTATTAACTTTCAACCTATTGGTGCACACTTCCTGGAAGAGTCTGTATCTATCTTTGGTTTGATCTGCCATTATAAAAGTGAGGCCAGCAATGAGGTCTGTCCTGAACTCTCTTAAGCCTGAACAAACCTCACAGCCTCTCACGCACCATGTGAACCAAGCCCCAACTGTTTGGTGGCCTCCACACAACTTGCTCAGTAAATCACTTTCTCTTTTGTGCTGTGGAGCCCAAAAATGGGCATGTGTCTCCAGATGAGGTCTTACATCTTCCAAATAGAGAGGAAGGATTTCTTCCCTTGATCGGCCAACTATACTCATGCTTATGTGGCCCAGGATGCAACTGGTTTTCCTTGCGTCCAGGGTGCTGTCTTAACTCATGTTAAACCTGTCTACCAGAACCCACAGATCCTTTTATGTCAACTTTCTATCCAGTCAGCCTCCAGTCAGTAGTGCTGCATGGGGCTATTTGCTCCTGGATGAAGGTTTTTACAAGTTTACTTTATTGAACCTCGTTGGATCCTTGTCAGCCCATTCCTCCAGCCTGCAATACCCTGAATGGCAGCTCTACCCTCCAATATATTGCTCATTTCTTCCAATTTGGTATAATCTGCAAACATGCTGATAGTGCCCTCCCTTCCGTCCTACAAGTTGTTTATAAAGTCAACAATAAAAAATATTTACCTCAGTTACTGGTCACCATCTGTTTTTTTATTTTTTTTTTATTTTTAACCACCAATCACTGCCCCTTGAGACCAACAGTCCACACCATTTCTGCTTACTTTTTTGTCCACTTCATAATTTTAATATGGCCACATGGTGCTAAGTGACTTGCTAAGTGAAGCCAAAATATATCACATCCACCAGTCGTCTCCTACCCACACAGCCAGTTCTCTCCTCAGATAAGACAGTCAGATTGTCAGGCACAATATGCCTGCAGGGGAACCTGGTGATCAGTGCGTTTCCAGCCACAATCAGAAAGGTTGGTGTGAGACTGACATTGTCGTAGGCTAAGGTATGGGAAGGAGGGAGTTCCCTTGAGCGGATGCAAATGAACATCCTTTTCATGCAAAAAGCAGAGGGATGAAAGATGGTTCCATATACGTGTGAAGATAATTATGTGGTTAGAAGGATCTCTTGTCAAGCTTGTTCATGTTAGGTATGGTAGGCAGGTCAGGACAGAGGCTGTAGTGGCTTTGAGTCCCCTGCCCTTATTCAAGAGTCTTCAGTAGAGATTACCTGATCCTATGAAAGACTGGCCTTCCTGCATTAACAAGTTTTGTATTTTGCCTTTTTTATGCTCCTAGTTATGTATCTTGTGTAGAATTTTTCACCTATCTTTACTTTGACACCCAGACTCCCTTTGTAGTTGCTGAAAAGATTTTTCTAGGATATGATTCAACTACCTTATCATGAACACCTACTTGATTGATAGTGAAATCAGATCAGATTCTCTAAAAATACTAGTTCTCTTTACTGAATATAAAGTCTGTCTTAGCTGTAGATGCAATCAGATGAATCCCAAATAAATATTTTTCTTAAATTTCCCAGCACATTTCTATTACAAATCATGTATTATTAAGTGGATAGTCAAAAGTAAAAATATATGTTTTCCTCTATTTTAAAATATTCTAGTTCAGAGGCCCTCAGAGATGCTTTTTATAGCTTACAGTGCATTATGTCTTGTACTAAGAAATTTATCTTTGGGTTTCTTTATGGTTCTATTATCTGTGTTCTGCTTGCAATATCTGAACAATCTGTTTTTTTTTTGTTTTTTTTTTTTTTTTTCCTGCTAGTAGCCATTATTTAGATATTTTGGAAACATGTCAGTTTTTTTAAAAGATCCAATCTTGCGTGAAAATAACGGAGCTTCGCTATTGCCTTCAATGGATGCAGAATCAGGTCTTCAGTCTTCCTGCTCTAATGTGATTCTAATTATGTTGCACTTTTGTCCTTCTGTGCTTTCCCTTGCAACATTAAACTTAATTTGTTAATTACCCAACATCTGCAAATTGCAAGGCAAATCTGGAATTCACTTTATTTCTTTGCTGCTTGTTCTGTGTCCTCTTTTAAACAAATGGAGGGATAAGCATCTACCTTTTTTTTTTTTAAAGAATACTGGATTTGATGTCCTTTATATCAGTCTGGTCTGCAATGATCCCCCTTATAATTTTTTCAGTTTACCTTGGACAAATTATTTTAGTTTTACCTTGATCGAGAAAGATATTTAGGCTTAGTACTAACTGCACTTCAGGTAGGAGTACTACTAAATTTGATGAGACTACTCAAAATGAAAGTTAAGCTCATGTGTAATTACCATTATTGTATCTATTATAGTAGTCCCCATTATGAGCTATTTCTAGTATATCCTATTACAGGGCTAAGAACATTTATGAAAAACTGTAAATATTGAAATACTATTTGCCTAATGCAGAAATGGTTTATATAAAAGAAAGTCAATTCTGAAAAATAAGAGTGATTGAAATGCAGAATTCAGTTTCTATATATATTCCATAAAATTTTGCGGAGCACCACTTTTTTACTGAGGAAATAACCAGTGTCAATCCCAGATTAGTTACAGAGAAAATCTTTTGAAAAATTATGCAAAGCCATTTGCAGAATTAAAAAAAGTCAACCCTGCCCCCCCTCCCAAAAAAAAAAAAATAAAAAGATGCTGTTCTGGAAGAAATCAAAATCTCTGAACAGATTTTCTCCATGTTTGCTCTATTCATGTCTTCCTTCTTGAGACTGTCAAGAATGTCAGTTGTAATGCAGATATCTGTCCAGCAGGAAGTGAACTGAGACCACAGGATCAATTTAAATAAGCAATTGAATAGCCATCACTCAGTAGTGATGTTTAGTTTGGACGTACTAATGAACTGCATCACATACAAACTAATGGTCCATCGGAAGTTAAAAGATCAATGTTCTTTTACCAGACTTTATAGGCTTTAGTATTCTGAAGAAGATTTCATTTTCCTTCTGATTTTTCTCTCTTGACTTATTATTTATGATTTATGCCCTTTAACTACATTCCAGCTCTTGCCCCAAAGCCTTTTTTTTCTTTTTTTTTCTTTTTTTTATTCCATGTTTAGGTAGTATCAAGTACATCCAAGTCCTTAAATTTGACAAGAACTCTTGCCAATTACACCAATAAAACAATTGTATGTAACAATTTAATCTCCAGGCAAAATAAGCCTGAAAACCTGAAGTAACAAAGACTATTTCCCCAAAAGTATCAGAATGGTTCCTTAGTTCTTCATTACACCTGGATGCATCATCCTGGAGCTCCAGACTGCAGAGGATGTTCGTGTTGACAGCTTTGTCTCTGCATCAGGGTTCCCTAGTGCTCCAACAATCCTTACTATATCAGAAATCCTGGAGAGCATGACTCGAGACAAGAATCTTTGCCTCGCCTATCTAAGTGCAGCGCACGCTGGGGATGTGGCAGCCCTGGAATCACAGGTACTTGAATCCTGGTTCAGGGCCTTCTGCTGGTGGGCTTTTGCCTTCAACCAAAACCTCCACCAGTCACCCAAACTGCCCTGGCTGAGCGTGTTCATGGGATACAATCTTATTATTTAGTCTCTGTGAACATTTACCTAGGATGATGTTGATGTTTTCATTAGTAATATTTAGGAAGCTGACTTCTCAATGCATCTGCCCCATTCTAACTCTCCACTATATATGGTATGAATCTTATTAATCTCAAACTTTATGTAATATCAAACTTGAGAAATTACAGAATGACAACAGTTTGAGATCTTCTGTTCTTTCTTGGAAACTTTCATAGTCATTACTAAAAGAAAAGGTTGCATTATCGTTTCTTATCATTTTGTGCTATTGAGTAACTCACTAAATGGTCATCATTTCAAAGATAGTTCTCTGATTTTTCATAAATACAGTTATAGCTGTACATTGATAAGAATGCTTGAAGTGCTTGCAGACCTACGGGTTGATAATTTGGGTTTGGGCTGGAGCTGCCATATCTGTGATCTTACAGTTTCTTCTCAAATATGCATGGATTCATTCTGTTCAGCCCCATCCCACCTATTTCTCTCCTGCAAAATAAATTCTATGCAATAAGCTCTTGATTATTCCTTTTCTTCTTTCCCATTCTCTCACTCATGAGTCTATATCTGGAGCTTCGAGGAATGCTTACCATAAATGTACCACCGTGCTTTGAAATAAGCCATGCCTCGATAATACCTATTCTATAATAAATTCTAACTGCCTTCTTTTCCAATTTAATTTATATTCTAAACATGCATCACCCAACTCTTGAATTTGCCATTAAAATAAGGATTAAGTATTCATTTGGCATGTTTATGCATACACTGGCTTTGCCAGTGGGAACCAGCTGGACTGTGGAATAAAAAACTCTTATTGTTTTTTTCCCAAGGACTTTCCCTTAAAGAAGCAAAGAGGAATAATAGTAAGTATAAATAAATTAAAACTAAACAAAGCAGGTATTTACAGCATGAGGTTGCAAAAAAAATGTTCTTGTCCTTTCTACTAGAATCATCTACCCTCCATTTAAACCTCTTGGTCTTGAGTATATATGATTTATTGTGGTATTAAATTCCTAAGACCTGCAGCAGTTTGAGTTGTTCCCATTAGCACATGAAACACCGACTAAACACCTCAGTGTTATATAGAAGGTATATGTTAACTCTAGTTCATATTTCACTTTTTTTTTGTAGGACAACACTTGCCTGGAAAAAAAATTAGAAGAGGGCACTCTAATTTCTCTCCTTATGGAAGCTTTCCAATATTTAAAACTGTCCTTTTGTGTGTGTGTGTATGCCTCTGAGCTACAGTATGTAAAAGTCAGTCCTACTAAGATATAATTAGAAGTGTAGGATATTTCTAATGCTGTTTTACAACTGATGAAATCTGCTTCAGCTCAGTCTATCACCTGATTACCATGGAAACCACTGCTGGCCAACAGAGTAATTCTGATCAAAAAGAATTATTATTAATCTTCCCAGTCAAGAGTGGATGGAGATTTCGACAGCTTATGCTAAAGTTTCTCATACAGGCTAAAGGGTTCACGAAGGGTAAATATTCATTCTTAATGTGACAGAGAGCAAGAATGTTTTATTATCAGCAGAGGAGTGTTTTATTATCAGGAGAAAATACAAATGACTTTAAGAAAAAAACAGATATTAGCAGATTACATGATCAGCTGTGCAGCACCCAGGAACTGGACATAAATAGAGGTAGTTTTCTGTTTGGTAGGGAAATACAAGAAAAGCTGACATAAGAAATTTAACTGTCTATTTCGGGTATAGTCAAATGCTAGCTTAGAACTTAATACTGCAAGGAAGAAGGAGTAATAATAGCATACGCAGGTTATCTTTTAGAGTGGTAAATGGATACTTTGCCAAACTATGTTCAGTAAGAAAAGATTTTTTTTTTCTTTTTCATCTACATAATAGATGGAGACAATGTTCAAACTTGTAACAAACACTGAAATCTAAATATTTTATAAAATTTTGATTTAGGATAGGTCATGAAGGCACATATAAAATTTCCACTATTCAGGTAAACAATATTTCATGTTCATATAAAAACTCTCAAGGAAAAAGAGAAGCCACAATTTTCCAATAATTTCCCTCATTTGAAACATGTATAAATTGGGTAGCATTTAGTGTTTTAGGACTTGAGGAGTTTTCACAAAGTGAAATTCACAAGTCAATTCACAAAGTGGTGTTTGTATCAAACACCAATGTCACCAAAAACGTGGTACTTGTATATTAGAAAGACGGTTACAATGTCCGAGTGATTTATATTTCAGAAAGGGTAAGAAAAAAAAAATTAAGAGTCAACACACATCACAAAATATGAAACAAAACATGTGAAGGAAAGATATCAAGAATAATTGTTATATTTTTTCTGCTCTGTGTTATGTATTAATAAGAGGACAGAAGATTTCTTTCCTCTCTCCACTGATGGAGGAAGGCTGCTTAAGCACTCAGCTCCCAGTGAACTCAGTTACAATGAGATACATAGACATTTAATAATTACTTGTCTCCGTTAAGCTATTTGTCTAGGCTCTTGCTATAATCAGTAGAGGGAGATGGGTACCCTGAGAGGGTGATTTCATTCCTTCTTAAAATGGGCTGAGTTAATCTTATTTCCAAACTGCCTATTTATTTCCTTTGACTATAAAGAGAGCATGACCAATATGTTTGGACCGCACAACTTGCAACTGAGGTGAATGAATCTTACCCATGACTATCTTCACAAATAACTGAGTGACTTGGTGGCTAGCAACTTGATCTTGGCTTTTGAATAGCCAATTGTGACTTTTAAGGAATGAAGGCCCCCACTGGTTTGAAAATACTTATGAGTATTTTCAATATTATGAGTATTTTCAATACTTATGAATATGAGTAGAGAAAACTACTTACAAGTTTTCTCTGTAGAAAATATTGGGAGACCAGAATCAGACCAGGATAGAAAGATAATAATAGGGAGTGGACAACTATTAGCACAGCAATTGCTAAAAGAGTTTTTATTTTTTTATTATTTTTTTATTTTTTTATTTTTTGTACTGGATTAGCATTGACAATATAAATGTTATTATTTTACTAGATATTATATAAATAAAAAATAAAGAAAAAAGAAACATATTTTCCTGGTTTAATAACTTGGAAGATAAGAGGAACTACTGATTTTTTGGCAGCCACAAACATAGAAGGACCCTGGAACTCACTGTCATGCTTTAGGCCTTTAGTCTTCCAATGGGAAACGAAAGAGGACTTATTTCTTGCTCTTCTTCACCCTTAGTGACCAATTAAGAGCCTTTTTGATTCCAGCTGAAGATTTGGCAGGTCTACACCACAGCATAATGAGTAATATTGTGAAACTTGAAGTTAAATTAGAGTTCAGTACCTGTGACTCACTTGGCTCCGTATTCACAGTTGACGCTATGCCAAGGCAGAGCTAGATTAGTGAGAATCTCCTAATGTTATTTTTGGCAGTCAAAGTCACCTTAAATGTTAGTTAATACACTAATCTTTTCTCCTGTATATAGTTAACTGCAACACTTAGACTTCTATCTTTCTCAAAGAGATAAATTAAGACCTTGACATGTTTCTATTACCACAGCTTGGGCTCAAGGAGTTATACAGACTGAAGTGAAATTCAACTTTTTAAATGGCAAAGGTGAACCCATAACAGTTATTAAACTTTATTGGGATACACAAATTGCTGTGCAGGTTTCCTAAAATTTCTCCCTTTTATTGGAATAAAAAAAAACATTTTTCTTCCCCATGAAGGCTATTAAGATATATATTCTTTTAACTTTTGTTTTCTGTATTTGAATAAAATAAGTATTTTTGAAATTTCTCCTGCAGAAGCAAGATCTATTTGCCTCACAATAACTTTTTTTTTTCTTTTTTTCCTGAAGATTATTGTACTTTCACACAATGGGTGATGCCCATTTTTCAAAACATCTGTAAAGTCATTCTAGACAGGTATAGGAGCAACCTCTTTAGGATGAGTGAAACAGGTCCATTTTTTAGCTCTTCTTGCATTTCTCTCTAGTTATGATTGTTTCTCCTAATGCCTTTTTATAAAATAGGCATTGGAAGAGGACCTTGGACTTAGGTATTCTTTATCGGAATTGAGCATTATATCTACATTTATAAAATTAATCATTTATTTTGTGTAAATCAATAAGTCAAAAAAAAGTTACATTTACAGGGCAAAAATAGGATGGTCTTTATCTTTCAGACATTATCTATGAACTACCTATCCAGGCACAAATTACAGTCTACAGAAGAAAATAGAAATTTTATGCTGAATATGTCTAATCCTAAATCATCTATGTAAGAGATCAAATAAATTTCAGACTAACAACATCTGTTTCTCTCCACTGATTACAAAGGAAACCGCTGCCATTAGCTCCATTGCCTACATTGTAGTTTTATTAAAGTAGATGAGATTAATTGTACCCGTGTTGTCTCTGTGTGGTCTAATGTTGAGAATGTTCATCCGGAAACAGATGGGGAGACCCAGCCCTCTGAAAAGAGTCTAATGAGACTACAAAATGATGCTGATACTACACAGATAGATAGTGTCTATCACTTAGCCTCCACACTGTTAGCGCTATTTGTGTATGAAATCTGTATAAATGCAAAATCTAATAAGGTTAAAATTAGGTCATTTTTTTTTTCTGCCATATCTCCATTGCTTTCAACTATAAGGATGATCATACCATTGCAGAGATGTTATGTAAACTCTAATGGATTTATACACTGAAGTTAATAGAATACATACATACAAAAGTTTATGTGTGCACATGTATATATATGCACATAATACATAGGTATATGTATACATATACACATAGGGGTATATATATATATTTATACATAGTACTTATGCATATGTATAGTATGTAAGTATAAGTTTATGTTTATCATTCTATTTGCATATCTATATACATGATCATTGAAAATGGTAGGTAGATATTCTTAGATCACAGTAAAAGGGTTGCAGTTTACATGATTGTTTTTCATAAAATTATAGTCTTCATTTCCATATCAATCTTTTTCTAAATGCCTCGATAACACTAAGTACTTGGAAATTACCATGTAAAGTTCAAGGAATCAAATAAATAAGAGCTGAATTTACTTATTTGTTTTGTTTGTCAGGGTTTTCTTGTTTTTGTTTTTAATGTATTGATTTCATAAATATAGGATGGAGCAAGTTTACCACCAAAGAATAATATAGTATAGCATATATTCCTATTTTAAGGCATTTTTCTTAGGAAAATAAATGTCAAGCCCAAACTAAATAAGCCCAATCTAATTGGAGAAAACAGAGTTATAAGTTATAAATGAAATGAAAATATATATAAATGAAAATAAGTAATCTGAGGCATGCCTAAAATGTGTATTGTGGCAGTTTTGCTTTGTTCATATGCATTTACTGTGTATTTGAAAGGAAGACAATTATTTTTAGCTATTAAGTTTTATCTGTGTTGTTATAACTGCCGTCCAGGATGCTACAGAGATGATCTATTAACACATTTGACTAAAAAAAAATAAATAAACTGACACTGTAGATAATGGGTCAGTGCCACAGTTTTCAAGCCCGTAGTTTGTTCTACAATAATGTACCTCTATTACAGCTTCAGGAGAGAAAATACTTCAGTGAAATTTTGCTTCTGGATATCAGAAAGTTCAACACTTGCTGATGGGAGTAGAAATTGGAGACCATGCTTTGGAAAGTCATAGCTGTCTTTCTTTCTTTCCTTTTTCCAAAGGAAAAGTAAATTATGCTGGTTGTGAACACCTGACCTGTCGATATTCTTTCTGTGTTAACTCACCTGTGTTAACCACTTCAGGGAGTCACAAAAGTTAAAATCCTAAATATCCACTGATTCCTTTTTCTCCCATATTTTCAGAAAATAACTTACAGCTCAATGCTGATAACCTTTATCAGGCTTGTGAGTTCATTTTTTCCCTTTTCTGACCTACATGTCAAATGCAGCTAATAGCTGATGACAGTCTTGTCTATAGATGCAAAAGGCAGAGGTGTGTTTATGCCCTAAAATGTGACATCATGTATCTGAAAAAAAGAAGAAAAAAGGTTCCTTTTTAAATTTGAATTAATTCAACTTGGAATATTTTTCTTATCCAAATTAAAGGAACACGTCTCCAAAGCCATGCTTATATCCTCTGTCAGTGATCATATCAGCTGTAGCATATTTCTAAATTAAGATACCGTGCTAGTACGTTATTCAGTCATTCCTAGAAATCAACCAAATGAAAATGCAGGAAAAGGAGTGAAGACATGAAAGTGTCTTACTGCCATAGACATATAGCAATGGATGTATTTCAGTAATCAAATTCGTATATTGGCTATGCTGTGAAGAGAGGACACTAAGGCTGTCACAGAATAACAGAATGGTTGAGATTGGAAGGGACCTCCAGAGATCATCTAGTCCAACCCCCTGCTCCAGCAGGGACACCCAGAGCACGTGGCACAGGGTGGCATCCAGGTGGTCTTTTGTTTGTTGTGTGGAATGTTATCAGTGATCATCATATTAATAAGGGAAATGTTGCCAGTAGAAATGCTTTCTGTGATCTAGTGTAATGAAATACAAGCCTGTATACTTAGGAAGTTAGTTACATAGTGAGATTTTATATCGTATCTTCCTTTTGTCTTAATGATTTAATTTAAACTAATATGATATGAAAGGTTCTTGACATTTTATGATCTGAGAGCTTTACTGTATTAGTGAAAATGGAATAAGCTAATCTCATGAAAGTTGTTAATAAGTCTTAAAGTATTATCAATGTTTTAACATATTATTGACTTTCATATGCTATTAGGGAAAGGGGAGTTGGCTAATGTGATAAGAAACCAATTAATACAATACAGAAACAAGTATATGATAAGACCTTTGTTCAGAATATTACCAGCTTTGATAAAACCCTGAGCTCAATCATTCATTACTTGTTCATTACAACTGTGATAATAGTTTTCTAATGTCCACCATAGAATATCAGGGATATATTTGTTGGCTACTATACAGTGTGTATCATTACCAGAGATTGAATAATGGTTTGGAAAACATTAGATTATCTCTTTCTTTGAGAAACTTTCTGTCCAATTTATACAACTAGTGATAACTGAGACTTTTTCATTGTATTTCAAATATTTGGCTCAAATGTTTTCCTTCACTTATTTTTGTGTGACCATTTAAAATATTACAATTACTGCTTTGGAAAAGCATATTTAATAATTTGATCTGAAGTGAAAAAAAGTGTCAGATTCCATGCAGTTCTGGTGAATTTCATGGTGGTCTTGTTTTTTGAGAGATATGAAACTCAAGTGGTTCATATGCTATGTATATTTATAAGCACTATATATATCTCAGTAAACACATGAAGTTGAATACAGATTTTAAATACAAATTCTAAAAAATCTAGAGTGCAACCAGATATTCTTATGTTCATGTTGAGCAGCCTATACTTTGCTAAATAGCTTTGAAATTCCTAAGTTTCCTAAAATTCCTAACTTTGTCTTCATGCTGTGGTAAGAACAGGCTAGTGTTTTTTTTTTTTTTTTTTTTTTTTAAGTCTACAAATTATTTCTGTTTATTACAGGAAACATTTAACATTTTATTACAGGAAAAGTTTGTTCTCTCCTTATGGCAATAAATTGTTTACTGTTTTTGTTTGCTGTTGTTAAATTATATTGGTGTCCTGTATCTTTTAAAAAAAAGGGTAAATACAGTCCTGCTCTGAAAGAAGATTGAATCTGTTTCAACGGACATTTGCCATTTTGGATAATGATTTATCTGGGATTTCCAAAAGTTTGACATTTTTTTTCCCAGTGCTCCCGTGCAAAACTATAATTCGTATGACATAATATATGTCTATTTCAGAATTTTTCTGAAGTATTAAGGCAATACTGTTAATGTCTGCATTAAAAAGAGTAGTTTTTATTTTTGCAATAAAAAGAAAACTGAGGAAGTAAACAATGCAAATATTGTATATAAGGCTGTTTGATTCTTTCAATATCATAACACACATAGGCAAGACATTCAAGAGAACCGAACAGCAGGAAGTGTAATGAAAGAAAAGGAATAAATAATACCCTTTCAATATACAAGGTTCATTTTCTTTCATTGCTTTTCAGTCATAAACTTGCCTGCAAGAGGGTAGGACTAGCAGATACTGCCTTCTAAGGCATGTTCTAAGCTGTTACTACTTGCCCACTTTCTCTGCCGCTGCGTCACTCAAGGTTGTTAGCCCACTCTCGCAGCGGACTGTAATATCCACTACTATCGCATGGATGGATTCCTTTAACCAAAACCAGGTCAGGCTTAAGGAGTTCATTGGTGTTATCCCTGAGATGGGGCTCCTCGTAAACTCCTTGTCTCAGTCCTTGTGCCTCTTTAGCCAACAAACTACACACGTTGCTATGCTTTTGAAGACAAAGTTAATTTGGTTTTAAAAATAGGCAGAAACGCAAGATTTAAAATCTGAATGACAATAGTAAAAGAAAGCCAATCATATTTTTAGTTCATATTTTTTGAAGTAGTGACCAAAAAGAAGTTGCTAAACACTCATTAGCTTTTTTAAAGTGAGGAATTAAAGGTTCCACCAGTGTGTTTCTTTTCCTGCCTCTTCTTTACTCACAAATGCTTTCGTTTCTGAAAATTTGAGGAACCTTGAGATGATGGCAATGCTGTGTATGTATTAATTCTATTTTAATTACAATACCTTAACTCTTTTCTTTTAAATTGTACTTTTGTGATTTGTATTTTCAGTTCAGTAGGTTCTATTCTAAATATCACAGAACTTGTTATTATTTGAGGCACAAATAATAAAAGCTAATTTGTTGACATTCCCTGAAACACTAAGAAATCCAGCCGAGACTTAATGGATTTCTCTATCCCTTCCTTAAGAGGCAGTTTCTAGTTTAATTTCTTCTCTGGCAAAGTACATTTCACTGATGCGTAAATTCAAGGATCTAAAGGTTATGAATATAGCTCTTTGCTGTTCTATTTATTCATCCAGGGTCACAAAAGGTCATCAGAGATAGTGGTCTCTATTTAATCTTTAAGATAAAAACAGAGAATATAGTAAACAAAAGTAATTGTTTTCTGTCTATAAGTGACAGACACATTCAATAATGTTATTTATTACTTTTTAAAATTCTACTAGGTACTACAAATGGAACCTTTCAAATAATCAAAATACCTTATTAACTGGTTGTCCTCTTAAACGGTTGTGGAGAATAAGGTGAGATATACTATGTTTAATTCTCTTGGCACTAGAAAATACTTTATTGAAAATAAAAACAAAACCAAAAAATTTAAGTGCTATTTGTATTTTACATACATACTGGAGTTCTTACTCAAGTAGCCAAATAATCTAAAAGACAATCCAAAAGATCAATTTGCCTATTAATGTGGACTAAGCACCTCATTCACCCGACAGCAGCTTTCAAAACAGAGCTGGATTTTTTCTAACAACTCATCTTCTCCTATTGCAGAACACTGACAGAATAAGTCCAGAACAAACCATATCCATTCACATAGGCCATTGCTAATGCAGTGGATGGAACAACGAATTAAAAAGAATAAATAAAAAAATAATTTCTTTGCTCACATATGGACTCTGACAGAACAAAGAATTCAGCTTGGGTCACTATAGTTAGTAGACTCATACCATGCTCACCTTCTTTTACTTATTGTAGTTTTCTTCTAGTAGAGTTCTCTTGCTTTGATGAAAATACTCTTGATAAATTTCACTATGGAAAAAAAGAAATGCATTTTGTTAGTTTAATACTCTTTTGCTTTAGTTTAATACTCTTTTGCTTTAGTTTAATACTCTTTTGCTTAGTAATAATCAATTTCCATGCTTGGGAAGGTCCTATCTTTTACACTCTATTTTATCCTTGTGGAAAGCACAAAGCTAAACTGAAAGCTAGAAGTTCATTTCATCCTTAGTTAATTACATGTTAATTTCATGTAGCTCTTATATGAACATCATTGAAAAACAAAATAAAATAAACCTATTACTGTATAATTAAAGCATCAAAATTCAAAAAACCCTCCCTCAAATTTCCCCTGTATACATTAATTAAGCCTATAATTGATGATTATACATTTAACTTGTCATTTAAAACTATGATAATTATAAGCTAGTGCCTTAATTTAGTTGATAAACTACTAATTTTCATTTAATAAATATGGTAATTAAAATATATGGCGTTTTATCTTTATTTCTGTGTGACAGTTATCAAGTTGATAATTTATGCAGCACAATGTCAGAGTACAGGCACAACAAGTATATCATTCCATATTTAGTTAACAGTTATCATAAATGGGGGCTAGCAAGGATGATGGAAATAATGAACAACAGTTCTTTCAGTGATATATTAATCTTGAATTTTCATCCAACATCTCAATCTTTCTATGGTTGGTCTACATCTTATGGACTAGAGACCAAATTTATGGACTAGAGACCCTCTCAACTAGTATCCTTGTTCACTATAACCTGGTAAACGCCTGTTCAAATTGCTGAATGCTGTGAATAACACTTCAGTATTGCTTTCCTTCGGGTGTAGTAGGAGTTATGCACACATTGGTGTGTATCAGGAAATACAGGGCCTATGAGAGAGGACAGAAGCTCATTTGAATCCCAAATATTAAATGAATAAATAAATAACACTTTTAATATACCAATTTTAATATACCAATTCTGTGTAATGTTGCTTTCTTTTGGGAGCTGTAGCTGAGGAAAATACATGTAGAATCGATCACAAACTCAAATCACAAACCCTTGTTCATATTTCATGTACATGCTATTTTTAGTGTTAGGAAACACCAAGTGGAAATTTCAAAATGCTTAGATAACTGTCTTCTTAGTAGAATTCTTAATTTAGCAGAGTCTAAATTAGCAGGTGCACTATATCCAGGACACGTTACTTATTCTAGGGATCTAGGTTCTATGCCGTTTCATTAACAGTTGTTTCAGTTGCATTTCTAAAATATTTTTAGGAAAAGCAGATCGTAAAAAAACCCTCATATGACACAAGTTTAATGTTTTATGCCTATAACAAAGTTTCTGGCTAATATAAAGATACAAACATTGATTTGGATGGTACAAGATTTAACAGCAAGGCCCTTGTTTGCAATCGTCACACAAAGAAGGCAAAGAAGAAAATATATTTTGCCTTTAGTGAACAATATTCAATATTATGACTACTAGAACATAATATTTGGAAAAAAAATCTTATCTAGGCCTTCCGCAATAATCTTGTACTTAAGCAGTGATCATAATGTAATATTCAGCATGCGGTTCTTGCTGTATTCTGGACACTGCTTGTGAGAAAATGCTATGGAGAAAATTGCTATAGAGAAAGTGTAGCTCCACATACTTAGTAGGAAGATGTCAGTGCTCATGTGTCATGTTTGCAGAACATTCACAAAGATGAGTCTCTTGAATCATCCTCGCTAAATCAGCGGATGATTCAAGAGGTGCATCTTTGAGGATATTGTACTGCAATATTATGATGTTAGGTACTACCTGCTGCTGTCAGACTCTGCCTCTGCAAATAAGTTCTGCTTTTCTGCTAACACAGTACAGTTACAATGCAAGCAGTTGTGTTATCTTCAGTGCCTTGTGATAAGGGCTTGGCATGTGGTTGTACACATTTGATCTTTATTTCATATAATTTCCTGTCACTGAAATCAAACAAGTCCATTTGAAAGTGCACATTCTTTTTGTGAAAAGAAAGAATACCAAAGTGATCTTTTCAATAACTTTTCAGAGATTACTGATTTAATTGTTATTAACAGCAGAAATTCATAGTATTACACAATCTGACTTTTGTTTATATAATCCTGTCATTTTAATCTGGGGGGTTGTGGAAGCTGATCTCCATGAAATTTAATGAAATCCTCGTCTTGCTGGTCACA
Organism: Crypturellus undulatus; assembly: GCA_013389825.1. Classification (NCBI taxonomy): domain Eukaryota; kingdom Metazoa; phylum Chordata; class Aves; order Tinamiformes; family Tinamidae; genus Crypturellus; species Crypturellus undulatus. Next base: position 1,034,481 of record VWPW01020774.1, read on the forward strand.
ACAAATTTTGCTATTGTCTTGTTTTCAATAAGGAATTCATACAAGATATTCAAGATTCCTGTGGATTCATTTTTTTGTCCTCTTCGTTTCACTTAAGGAATTATTTTTTAAGCAATGACCCCATGCAAATTTTTTCCTCACCATCAAAAAGGTACATACGTATACTATATATATGTAAATGCCTGTTCCTCAACAGTTTTGTCTTCATTTTTTCCTGAATTTTTAAAGATATTTGAAATAGTAACTTGAAATGTTACTGAATATATTAAGACTCCAGAAAGTTAGTTTCAAACATAGAGATCTGTGCTTAATTTCAGTCCCGCTGTTGTTGACAAATACCTTAACTGATACCTACAATAAGTTGGTGCAAATTAAGAGTCTTGGCAGTATCTGAATCAGATACTAAATATGTATAGCTTATAGTCTGAGAGTCTGCCAATGTCTATAGCTGGGCACTGAGATTAATAGTGCCTTTCCCATCTTTGGTCCTTTTAGAGTGAAAGTGAGAAACTGTGAAACTAGGAGCAAGTAAGCTGTCTGTATGATATTTGAATGTTTATAATGCTAAAACCCATCAGACTGATCAGCTACTCAACCGTTTGCAGAGCATGGTACATCATTCCACCTAATGATTTATCTAGCCTTTCTGCAATGATAGCGCCTTGACCACATGCCCTTAAGGATTTTATTTGTCTGACCAATTGATCTTCATGTTAAGACCTTTTTCATATTTACTACCATAATTTCTCTGTCCCATCAAGAGTCCCATCATGTCCCTAGAATTTTCTGTTTGATAGATGTCACTTATGGTTTATTCCAGTCATTATGGTTCATTTTTGTTATTGATCCTCATATTATTCCTTCAATTCATATATGTGTATGTATATATATATATATTTAGAATCATTTTCTAAGAGAAACAGCATTGCAAACACAAGGCAACACTCAGACTCTTGGTCAGGACCTGCAGCTCCACTGTCTGAAGCAGAACAGTAAAACTGTTTTTGTTAGTACTGAATGTGACCAGCTGTTCTCAGAGTCCTGGTACCATAGCAAATTGATCTGTAGGTGTATCAGCATAGTGCAGTAATGCTTAAAGTTCATCAGCATAGTGCAGTAATGCTTAAAGTTCATTTAAACTTTGGAAATTGTTTTGTGAGCCATGTCTTACACTAAAGGATGAAACAGAGCCTATAAACAGCACAGGACCACTCAAGAATAGGGAGTGAACGATTTATTCAGGATGCTGTCATTTCACAGATTCTGTAGGTTTTTTTCTGCCTTCTCCTTCTGTGTTACTCTTCCATTATAGCTAACAATCTAATTGCATATGTCCCCTCGCAGAAAGACAGAGCAGTAATTTCTAGCTGGCGTGCTTCTGAAGGTATAAATTTTGGTCTCTTTGCCACACATAGCATTTTCGCATTCCTTCAGTGATGAGACTTTTGCTACTCCTAAAAGTGAATAGAATTGGAGAAAGCAGGCCTGATTGATATTCTTCATGCCTCCTCAGTTGAAGGCTTTATAGGTGCCTTGAGGATGAGACAGGTAAGTTTCACTGTCTTTCTCTGTACGTGTAAGTGCTTATAGACATCCTCTGTTCACATAACATCTGAATATAGGCAGTGGTAAAGTTGCATCCAATGTGTCCTATAAATCTCAGCTGTGGTGAAGTAAAGTAGACCTTGTTTTATTCTTTTTTTATTTTAAGTGAGTGCATCTGAGATGTTGATTGTGATGATGATGTGTACAAGCATGAATATTTGCATCTAAATTGAGAATAACTTTCAGAATTTCAAAGGAGATGTAAGACTTTTACGATAGCATTATGAAGGAACATAGTAGAAAACTGTTACCAGATGCCGTGCTTTTGATACTGCTTTCACCTTGGATTCCTTTTTTAATTTGGCTGCATATGTATCCACCCCAAGGGGCTGTTCCCATGCCAAGTGGTGCAGAATGTCTCATGTGCATATTTATTACTCAGGGCTAACTTTCTTCAGATCAGACTGGCTGCATCCATACAGCATAGCACATGGCCCTGGCTCCCCTCATGCTTCATGTAATGCCTGTATGACCCTAAGATAAAACTTTTATTTTTGGTCCACTTTTTTTCCACTCCAGATGTTTGAAATACTGTGACGGATATGCTGCAGCCCTTGGTGTGAGAATTTTAAAGCAGCAAAGAGGGGAGGTTTGCGGCACGTCTTCTGATTTAGCCTGAGGGCAGGCAGGAATGCTCGCAAGCATACAACCTGCTGGAGTGGTATTAGAAGACTGTATAGGGCAAAGCAAGCAAATCTGTTGTAGTTATGTCTATACAGGGTATTGGAAATGATCCCTGAAGCAAGCTATCCTGAGAACCGCAGTCAGGTTGTGTTTCAGAGGCAATTAATTGCTTTTCTCTAGAAGGTGTGGGAGTGAAGTGAGATTTCTGTAGCATGGAAAAGGACAAGGACCTGGAATTAACAGAGCAACTAAGCTATCTAGCTTACATAAAGGTATGTGGTGAATATAATAATATGCTAGCTCTTCCCCCTTATCTCTGATAGCGTTGTGTCCAAAGTTTTCTCATTTGTAGAATGTGTTACAGAATATAATTTCATACGTATCAAGTATTTTTACCTTGCAGCTAAGGCAATGATGTCTTTCCCACTGGGTGTCTGTGACTACAATGTCTTACCCAGTAGACAAGACATTGTGGCCCTGGTATTTAATGATCTGACAACTTCGTTCAAACCAGGTACCAATTATTTTAACAGCAGATACAAAATTCAAGAGAAAAAATCTTTTTTTTTCTAATCAACAAAGTGATCTATATGGTTTTGGCTTACTCACTATTTGTCACCTCTTATGACACACAGGTAATTTAAGATGTGCTTCTTCAGAGCCCTGTGGGTCGACCTGTTTCTTCTGAAGAAGGTCCATTTTCTACAGAAGAACTGTGTAATATTAATTCCACTGTAGTTCTTGTGTTTGTTTACATTTTCCAGATTCCTTACTGTGCATATTTGAAATTAATTTTGTAGGCTGACTATTAAGAAAAAAATAATTAAGTTGATAGTTTCATAGTTTCAGCATTGTCTCTCAGCAAATCTCTAGCTGTTTACTTATGTGTGGTTTTTCTTGAGCCATCTGTTTGCCGTAGATATAATTTTTTTTTAATTGTCTTCCAAAAGCTATATATGTTTGGGGTTCTTAAGATGGGCTTTGAGGAAAGATGTCTTAAATACATATTTTTAATTGTATTATAGGAGCAGCATTGTATTATAGGAGCAGGAGCAAAGCGAATCTCATGTTCTTAAAATATTTCACTATGTACTTAAAATCCTTAGCATATTTCTCTAAATACTTATAATTTCTGCCCATTTTCTAAAGAAACTCTCTGCAACAAGACTTATTCTGAGTGAAAAATAACAAAGAAAGTGAAAATAACAAAATAACAAAAATAACAATATAACAAATAACAAAAATAACAAAAAAGTGAAAATAACAAAAGCAAAAGATGACGAGAGTCATTCCTCTGGGAACCAATTTTCCAAGCTCTATGGGTTCTTCTGGTTCATCAAACATGAGGTAAAGAGGCAAGGTCCTACATCAGTTGCTCTGTCCAGGTTCACTGCAGTACTGTATGTCAGGAGGAAACTTCACAAAGGAATGCAGTGTAAGGCTGACTTCTAGCTTGGAAGAGGGGAAGGAATGCTAATTAAACTAAAAGCTGATTTGCCTTTTTCAGTCTGTACTAATCCTGCTAAGGAAAGAGCAAGGCCCCATTTTTTAAGGGAGTTAACATTACAAAATTGCAGATGCCGTGATTTGAGGAAATGGGTATTTACATATCTCTTCTTACGATTCTAGTAAAATGGCAAAAAAGGCTAGTACAATCTATAAATAGGAATACAGTTGGACTAAGAAGATAATTTTATCTCTAAATGCACCAACAGTGAGGCTATTATAAAGCTACATCTTCTTGGATTGCTGTATTTTAATAGTGTTGAAAATTTGATCTAATGATCAGATGATTTTTCATCTTTCAAAGCTTTTTATACAGGCATTATGAAGTTCATTCACTACCTTGTTGTGCAGATGTTCGTTTTACAAAAAATATGCATTTTTGTGCAATCATATTCTATGAATTGAGTATGAATTTTGGATGAGGTAGAGACAAATTCCACTGTAGAGAGAGGAACAATCAATGATATCAGTAGAAGACTTTGCTTAGTGACCAAACTAAAAATATAGCCTAGTATTTTGTACACAAGCTTTCTTTATTTTTTAATATTCATCATGAATATGATTATTTAAGGAAACTGCAAGTTATACATAAATTGACAAGATTAAATCAAATTACAAATATAAAGGAAAATATTGTTAGGCTCAGCATAACCTAGCTGCACTATTCTTAGAATTATATTTTTGTTATTAGGTTTTATTTTTCTTCTTTCATATATTTTTCCCCTATCCTCTTCCTTCTTTATAAGAGTCATCTTCTTTCTTGTAGCAGCTTCTTGCTTTTACTATCTGCAGGTTGCACACTCATGCCAAAGTAATGCTCACTTTAAAGTTTTATGAAGTGGCTTTGGAATCAGCAGATCCAATAAATTAATGAGTAGTATGGATCTCCCATCTTTGACTTATTGCTTGAGGCCATCTTCAAACACAAGAAGGAAGGCTTAAGTTCCTAACTGGAAAGTTTCTCTTGTAACCAAAAGACTTGAGATGACATTACTTGTGAGCTTTTTAAGTAAATGGCAACAATTTCAACTGTGTTCAGTGTGTGCCAAGTTCACTCTTTCTTCTCTGTAAAGTTTGCGAAAGCATAAAGATAGTAAGTAAACAGGACAGGTCCTCTTTCTTGGCTGTGTTTAGCACTCTTGTTTTCTTCCATCCCAGTTGGGAAACTGTGATTGTTACTGTGGCTTTTTCCTTGCAGATGTGCAGAAAGACGAACACATTACTGAATGCCAACAGATTTTTCATATCAGTGCATTCTAAGCTGCTTAACTAGATGCCTTTAAAAAAAAAAAGTGTAAGAAGCCTGTCATATCTCCACTGATATATCTACAATTTTAGCTTGTAAAACCAGAGTTTTATATATGCTTTCAAGGGAATTGTAGAGGTTCTGCACCTAATAGATGCTGTAAGATGGATAAAATATGGTGAAAGTCATCTCTGGACTAAATATGCCATGAACTCAGTTACATCTGTCCTTGTCACAAGATTGAAACCCTAACAGTAACCATAATTTCACAACCATAAAAATGCTTAATACTTTAATCACAAATAAGTCAAGATTGCCTTCATTAGTCATTTCTTAATGTCTTAATCTCAATTCAGAGACATAACCTTATAATAGCTTGTCTCCCCTTGAACTGTTAGTGGTAGCACAATAATATTTCCTTCTTGTGTTAATCCCTTACAGGCACATCCTGCACAGTCACCTCAGCTAAATGGAAAGGGGAATTGTTTAAAAGGTTTCAAATATTTACAAAATAGGGTAAAGAAAGATGCACTACATATGTATATTTAGAATTGTACATATTTACATATATTTTAGTTTGCTTATTAACAAAATTAATGATTAAATTATATATTAAGAAGATACAAGATTTCTGAATGAAGTAAGACTGAACTAAGACCTTTATTATCACTGGCAGGTGGAATTAACTGTTTTGCAGTTAAGTACTGGAAGGATATTTTTTCCACGTTGTAAATATTCTGGTCTATTTCTTTGCTTATAATATCAACTTAAAGGGAAATCTGATTTAACAAAATCAGGCCTTAAGTACTTTTCTTCCTGTAATTTCTGACAATCAGAAAATAACATTGCAAATGTTTACTATTTTCATTAGTTGTCTGATGATTTGCTGAAAAGTTGAACAATATTCCGCTGTCTCATGTGGCTTACAGACACAGATTTTTACTTTATATATTTCAAAGTTCAGAGAAAATCTTGCTAGTTGTATCTGAGAAATGCAATAATTATAGCCACTGCATAGGCACTGAATCATGTCTGAAAACATAGATTTATTATAGTGAGTCTATTAAAATAGGAAGTAGAATCAATTTGCCTATAATTTATTCAATAAGGATATGAAGTTATAAGTATATTTTAAAAAGATATACAATAAAATGCCAAACAGGATACTATTTTCTAAAATACATTCAATGGTGTGCCAAGTATATATATGTATGTATGTATATAAATACACACACATTTGTAGAGTTTTCCCATGCTTAACAGTTCAATATAGACTAGTCTCTGCTATTTCAGTTGTTTATTATTTGTGTGAAGCTATCTAAAAGTACATGCCACTATTTTAATCTGTTTCTGAAAATTTAGCCTTGAGGACTAAAATCTTCCATTAGAAACACCTGAGCAATTCCCTTGAAGTCAGTAAAAGTTAAGCGTGCAAAGCACTTGAGGCTAATCAACCCTAAAGGTTCTTGCTTGAAATCTCAAACATTCAAGGTTAAGGTCGCTCCGTGCACTAAGGTTTCAATGGTGTAGAAAAATACAATAATATGATGATGGGCTTCAAAATTATTTTTACCTATCAGAAGTCATCTGATAATGCTTATGAAGGCTAAATGGGGTATTTAGAACATTGTTTTCATCTGTCCTACTGCAAGTACGAGCCAGCTGTAAATTCAAAAAGTGGTCTAGTGTGAATTAGATGCCCCTTTTGCTAACAATGATAGAATAAGCATGAAAACATAAATCTATGTAGAAATATGCATCTTTATGCACACAGCATCGATTCTAGTAAAAAATAAGTATTTTTAATTTTAAAAAAAGTGTAACTGGAAAAAGGATGGGAATGCATCTATTTTTATTACTCCTGTTTTTCATTAGAAGTGCTTATTGCAATTGTCCTTCATTTACACCCCCTCATCACACCCACGACACTTACTCATTTTGTAATGGTTTATTGTTTAATCATTAATTTAACAAAGGTTTTAAGGCATGAAGTTCAATTTATCAGTTGTGTAGGAATCTCATCCTCCCCCTTTCTTTCTTTTCCAAAGCATGGTTTGGTCCTTCTTGCGCAGTGGTATGAAGATAAAACTTTAAGTGTTACTTTATATATTTCCTTAAGCTCTTCATTTACATCAAGAATTTATTTATTTATTTATTAAGTAGAAACATATTCTTTTAAAATGCTCTGCAGTGGAGTACTGTTATCTCTATGAAAGCATGCCACATTGTGTGCATAATGATAAATTTCAGTTTCATTGTCCTTAGAAGAATCTGAAGGACTGGATTGATGAATATGAAATAAATCATGTGAAGTAGGTCAAAAATACAAGGATATACAATCTAAATATTATCTGAAAAGTGAAAAATCTTGAACATAGATATGCTGTCATTTTTTTGTTTCTTTGCTAATTGAGTTAGTGGTTTTATTTTGGATAGCATGGATATGTCAGTATCTGGGGCTGAGGATTGCTCATCTTGAAGTACCTTATATATTTTCAGCAAAAGAAAGAAGAGCAGGTTTATTAGAAAGGTGTAGAGAAAGAAAACAGTTTTAACTTTTCTTCAGCATTTCATGAACTGTGTGCTGTTGCTGCTGCTCTCAGTTTATCATCTGAACATTCCTTTTTGCTCATGGCCACCTTTTGAAAGAAAGGATCACAGCAGTTCACTATTTCTCTTAACAGGTTTGTAAAGAACTTTCCACAGACTATCAGCACCTCACTGTATTGCTCAGCATTTCAAACAGTTTCTCTTCCTTTACTGTTCTCTTATATTTCTTTTCACATGCTCACACTCACTGGCACTCTATTTCACTTTGCGAAGATTCAGAATGACCTTATGTAACTAAGCCAACCTTAATTTAGCTGGGTAAATGCAAGGATATAAATATACGCCAGGCCCTTTCCAGCAATTAGAGAAATGCCTGTAACTGAGTTTCTAACTTATGTCTCAGATAAGTTCCTGAAATTAAGTGGGTGATCCAGGCTCTATTGCCCCAGTTTTCTGATTTTTAACGATTTTTTTTTAAAACTTTACTTATGTTTTATATACAAAATTTTGTATATCAGAAATATACTAGAGCTGGGAAAAAGTAGAACTATTTTTTTAGCATTTATGAACAAATTGATTCTCTATGAAACATTGAGATATGCACAAAAAAAAGTTATTTATATAGGTGATGTAGACACTAGTTTAGAAGTTAATTCTTAGGTTGGATATCTGTTCAGACCACCTGCAATTTCTGCAAGAAGTATTACCTAGTTTTCTTTCTCCATTTATAATGCTTTAATACTTACAAAAGTTGACACCTTTCTTCTTTTTTTTCTTTCTTCTTTTTTTTTTTTTTTTTAACTCTGGGATCCCTGATGCAGAAAGAAAAATCAGAATTATAAGAAAAAAAGCCCTAGACTGATTTTATTTTCTAGTGCTGCTAGTAACTACCCTACTGAAGACAGCAGTTCAGGGAAATGACTGTGTGCCTCTGAGACAAGTGGTACAGAGTCGTTCGTATCCACGTTGCTTGGGATTGCGTCCCTCTGGAGCAGATCAGCTGTGTCTACAGCACACAGCAGCAATGGGTTCCTTAGAGTCCCAGTTTGTGCTCTTGTGTGATAGTAATTATATGTCCAAAGTCTCTTGAAGTAACATGAGGACTGTGTTGCAGAGCATTGAAATAACATTTTCTTAGCACAAAATGGGGGTTATGTGTTGTGTTGCAGATGTGACATGAAGACATAAGAGCTGATGAAGAATACCAACAAACTTTTTTTAAGGCTATGTGCATTAGTCTACTCTGTGGGTGCTGATAACAAGCAGAGAAGGGCTGAATGATCCAAAGCTGCTCTGGATATCTATATGCTGAATTTCAGAAAGAGTTTTTGACATGAACTAAACTGAATTATGCTTGTATCTGGAGGCAGGGAGGAACAGTTACACTGCTGAAAACCCTTCTGGTGTCACATGGCTGGGGCTCATGTTTCTTCCCTAGTCTCTGTTTTTTATTTCTTTTTATCTACGTAGTCCTGAACAGCAACCTCACTGTTCTTTAAGGTATATCCAATCTTCAGTATTAAGCAACTTCTTTCTAAACTCTAAATTCTATAAAAAGACATACACACACACATATAGACAGACATAAAACTGTTTTCAGTGCTTTCAGAGATCTTTCTGTGGACTGGCAAATAAGCAGCCTCACACGTATCATTTAGAACTATGTCAGCATTTCTTTACTGTCAGTTTCTTCTGTCTTTTAACATTTCTGCATCACCTCCAGGAACTTCTGGAATATTTGTCCAACCCTGGAATAGTTGGGTGTTCTATTTCCTGACTTCATTCATCAGATTTTATAAACCGTAAAGCAAATACTTTATAAACCATAAAATGAACTACAATACTGAGTTTATCTTGGGGAAAAGAGCCTTAATGCTTGAACAATTTTTCCTTCATAAGCAATGTCCCCATTGCACAGTGGGTGCCAAAAGCGTCTTTTTCTTAATCTCTTTAGTAGGCCCTATATTTTAGTTGTGATTTATAGCTTCTCAGTAACTACTGTCTAGTTTCATACTCAGCAGTATCACAGTCCTCAAGTTGCTGACCTGCTCAGCAAGCAGTTTAGGGGAAAAATTGTGGCACTTGGCTGGTTTCCAAGAGTGTCTGAACCTCCATTATTCTGGAACTCTAGGGCTTGATTATTCTGAACAGAAACAACTGCAAACTGAAAAAAGATAATTAAAAAAGAAACAAAGAAAGAGAGAGAGGGAAAAAAAAAGAGCAAATGAATTTGGAAAAATCCTAGTGAAAGCTTAGGTACATTGACTAGTATTTGGAAGTACTTTGTCTAGTGGATCATTAATGTGATGTGCCTTTTGTCTTTGTACTGCATTATCCATGTCAAAGATGTTCATTCGATAGAAAAAATCTTTTTTGTTTGTTTTTTTGTTTGTTTTTGACAATTGATAACATTGACAGTTTTGACTCAGTGCTTTCTTTTAGACTTAATGTAACTAAGAAATAAAATGATTTTCATATGCTAACTTATGTATCCATTTTAGGAAGGATAAAAATAAAGGAAAAATGCCCTTTTTTTTTTGTGCTTGTTCTCTAATGTTCTTCACCTTTCTCACCAGAGGCTAAAGATGAAATCTAAGTGATTTCCTAGTTTTTTTGAGTTTAGACAACTTTCTTCTGAAAAGGAAAGTAGTGCAAATGTGCCTGTTCTTTACCCTTAGCTGTTTTATTACTTCATTTTGGAGCATTACTAACTAGGTGGTTTTAAGAAAACTCCTTCTTGGGTATTACTGCTGTACATGATTCCATAAAACCTGTTAACACTGGGATGTCTGTGATGCATGAGAGCTTTGTACAACTATGGTAGGTCTGTGTTTGGAAGGAATCTGAAAGAGACTCCTTTTTAACGCCATAAAAATGCTAGGGAGCGCTTCAGTGTTCGGTGATAGCTTTTTTTTCCTTTTTTTTTTTTTGTGTGGTAGATCTTTACTGCTACAAAAGATATGAAGTGAGATTCTTCTCAACTGTAGACATCCACCTCTAGTTACTTTCTTTATTGCCAGTGAAGCACTTTTAAGGACTGATTCATGTGACTTTTAGATATCTACTTCAGTATGAGATGAATCGCATCCAGGAATTTTCTGTTTCTCTGAAATGACTATAAAGGAGCTTAGGCTGTCTTCAGATACAGACATCTGTATAGCATAGATATTTGGAGTTATCTGACATGAGTCCTACCTTTTCAGTCTGCTAAAGCCTCAAATTTATTAGTGAAAATTATATTTAATCTGGTCAGTAATACTGGCATGGATTTCACATTCAGATGACATTAAAAGCCTGTACAGAGTGACTGAGTGCCAAAAGATAATGCAGTTCTTTTTAAGTTTTAACCTTAATGAATTGTGCATGTGTCTTATTTATTTGATAGTAGCCAACCTGTGATTAATGTTTGCTGCCAGCAATTGCAGCAATTGCAGCAATTGCCTTTTCCTCTTTCTAACCATTCGCTTACTACCACATCTAGAGGTGTTTATCACCTCATGTTAGGAAAGGTCAAACAATTACTCCCATTGCAATGCAGATACATGTATCGCAATGCAGATATACATACTCACATCTTTCTTATGGGAGTCTGATCTGAACTAGCTTTGTCATCGCCAATCTGCTTTTGATTTCTTCTCGCTATTCTCTCCAGCATTAACACGTTTTTTTAAATCACACTCTTTTATTTCATTATTTTCTCACCATTACATGAAATAAAAATAAGTGCATCCAAATGATATTCATGCTGAGCTGTGTGTGTAAGTTAGGAGTCTTGGCTAAAATTCCACGCAAGGAATCAGAGGCCACCAGAGTTCATAGTATTTTTCGTTCATGAACAACTCTTCTATGGGGGAAAATTAGCATAAGAATCCAATCTCTACCACTGTATGTCTTTAAGTGTGTATTTATTATCTGACACAACACTTGAAAGCATATGTTCTCAGCTCAAATGTTTTTATTCAAGACACAAGTTGACTTTGCTTATTGCCCTGCAAAAAAATAGTTAGAAAAAAATGTTAGCATATAAAATCAAGAAGTAGTCAGTAGATTAAGATAACTAAATTACACTTATGATAGCTGATAAATGGAAGCACTTTAAACTTTATTTTTCTTTTTTTAGAGATTCGAGTAAAACTAGATTGCCTGCAATGAGTCAAGCTAAACCTTTTATACAAGAGATCAGCTGTGACTGTAGGGAGTTTACTTGATTACTTTGGAACTAGGCACAATGAAAATAAACATTTTTTCTATGAAATCTGTAAGAGTTGCAATCGAATGGTTAAGGCTGTGATGTGTGGCAAAGTCTTGAATTTTGTTTTCCCTAGATTGGGATCACATGTGAGGCAGCAGCAGCTTTCTCCATGGCTGTTTGCATTAGATGAGTGCTGCTCGAGGGCATGGCAGTAGAATTGGCTTCCATCACTTACACAGTTATATAATGTACTTGGAATGGAAAAAGGATGATTCTCCATTAGAGAATGTAAAAAACTGTGTCCCTTATTGAACCCAGTGTTTAATATGCAGTAGAGAACACCGAGAGGAGAAAGCAGGGAGACATTGTGCTGCAATATAGTGCTTTTACACAGCTTCATAGAAGTTTGGGGTCTTTTTTTTTTCCTTCTTTTTTTTTCTTTTCGTATGCTGTGCCCAAGCATACTAATTACTTCTTTTTCTCTTCCTTGTTAGTTCTGTAACCGCTTCAAACACTCTGCTCTGCGTAATGCCTTACACTGGAGGTGAAAGTGTGAAGGTCACCTGTTAGTATGACATTGCTTTAGTGGAAAGGTTTTACCCTCTAGTATTCTTTAAACATAGGCTTTTTGATTATAAGTGAACTGTATATTTCATTTTTTGAATGGATAATCTGTTTCTGAGGGATGCTTTTTTCCTCTTTTTTTTTTTTTTCTTTCTGACTGGTGTGTGTAGATCATATTAATTGTGGCCAGAAATTTTCCTTGGGAGCTTTTTATCTTGAATTTATTCGGATGAGTGGCACAAGCACTGTTCTGTAAGGATGTCTTTACGAAAAGGCCATTGTGAAAATTTTGGACCATGGGATAATATATTGATATGCTTCTGAGATTCAAAAAATTATTATTGTAAAAATTAATGTACAGTGCTTCATATTTGCACCTCCTTTACTCTTTCTCAGATGTGCTCAATTACTAGTCAAAAAAAAATTGTTTTACTAAATGCCTGGTTTACAAAATCAGTGTAGAATCTAAGGCCCCAGTGTCTTCTCTGAAGGTACCTATGCTGTGCTTTGAACCTAATTAAAATCTCTATTGATGGTATTTGAATTTGAAAAGAAATCTTGCTCATTTTCTTGTATTTGAGAAGCAGGAGGGGCAAGCTCATTTTTTAAATGAAAAGGTGAGTGTGGAAAATTGATACAGAGTCAGTAATAAGACCCAGATTTATCCTTCTCATTAGTTTGACCTTCTGTCTACTTAGAACCTGGTGTTGCTTATAAAAGAACTTTACTTCACAGGACACGTAAAACCTCATGACTATTAGATATTGATGAACATCAAGCTTTTATACTGGTTTTAGAGATCTATTAGCTGCCAATGATATACAGTTATCTTTAACAGAATATAGGTTAAATTTCCAACAGCAGTTATAGAGAATTTTATAATAAATGGTCTACATTTAAATGAACTTCTGTATCATGGCTGCACCAAAATAACATTATCTCTGACGATAAAAAATCAAGAAGACTTTGAAAGTAAATAATAAGAGTTTAAAAGTAGATTTGTATTCAGTTTCCTATAATTAATTTTGAGTTTGAATATTATACTGGCAAGACTGAAGTAAATCATTGCTAATCACTAACATTAAATTTGGTCCTATGACTTGAAGTACATTTTTGATGATTAAATTAAGAATCAACATGATATTGATTTAAAGTGTTAGGAATGAAACATTTTAGGCTAGGTAAATTTAACATTTAATGCATTTTTCACAACAAATCGGTATTAATAGGAGTACCAGTTTTTAGGAGTGTTAGTGGTGACGTTTGTGCACTATCCGTTAGGAATATTTAATAAATCAAAAATTTAAGTCAATCAAGTGCTATATTACAAGTAATTGTGACTTTCAAATGCCTGAATTAGGAGATTCAATATTAATTATTAAATCAAGGCACATTGTCACGTATGGTATATCAGTACAAAGCAAAAGATAAAAATTTACAGTCATTTAAAAATTAAATACTACTACAACTTTATTTAACCTCATAAGGTTTGACTACTTAGTATGAAGTAGCCAGACCATTGAGTAACTCGAATAACTCTATTTACTCTCTATTTTTATTTCACGTTTTTGATCTTCAGAGCTAAAAATACTTCTCAGACAATGGAGCTTTCTCATATAGAGCAAGCAAGGGTAAAATTATATCTGTTGCTAAACTGCTATTAATTATGTTATTTCAGAGCACCAGAAAAATGCTGTTGCAAAGAACATGCTTTATTTTGTTTCTAGTTTTGCTGTGTTAGATGTCTATGTTTGTTTTCACCTGTCCATCTATGTGTGTATTTTTTCATCCCTTATGTCAGCAACATTTGGTCTTGTAGTATGACTTGTTTTGGCTATAGATAGCTTATGTAATAAAACGCTGTGAACACATATGCGATCATAAATATTTATACTTTACCTGTATTACTTGTATGTTTAAGTGACACAAATCACATTTTCTGATTTTATTTCAACATAATAATAATCAAATGATTCATAGCATATTTGCACATTTCTTAATATTGCAATTTTATAATTACCTGTATCCTTCAATATATACATCTGGTGTTAATTAGTTGTAGGCCAATTACTGTAATTTTGGCACAGAAGAAATAAAAGCATCGGCTTGCATATTATCACTGCATTCACTTACATTTTTAAATAGACTACAGTAGATGTAAGAAACTTTATATTTACTCATAATCAGCTTTATTACCATAAATCTGTTGGTTCTGATTGAGCTATATACATATATATACATAATTTAATGTACTTACAATTGACAAAAGAAAGCAAAGATCATTCTTAGAGCCTACCTTTTGCTCTCTACATTGATGTGTGTATATATATCTAAAAATCTATTCACCCCCCACATAAACATGCAAGTGCTAAGTAATATTTATGAATACATATTTACAGCATCTCTAAGAATGATCCTCATGTCACACTAAAATATATATATATATTTGCTTTGAAAAACCTCTACTGTTAGTAAAGCCAGCATACAAAGAATAAGTGAAAATTATATAAAGTAGAAGAGTTAGAACTGGGACAGAAGAAGATAACTTGCCAGGGATTGCACAGGAAATTTTTGGCAATTAAGGAACTGGACCCATATCTTCAGTTTGGTTAAGTGCCTTAACCACCCATTTCCTGTGTTCATCTCTGTCCCGTGTAAAAGAGTTGTCCAAAATTAATGAAGTTCAATATGTTGTAGGCTGGAAATAAATAGATAGAGGGTTCACTTAATTAAATTAGATTAAATCAAGAGTTCTGAGGAGTTCTAGAAACTTACTATTTTACTCTTCAGTTAAAAAAAAAAAAAAAACTCCTCAGTTAAAATTTGTATTTTTCCCTTGTCCACTTAGAAATGGGTGCCCATCAGTAGCGCAGAGACTGGCACTGATAAGTCATGCGAGTTGCCCATTGCCATTATAGAGAGTTAGGAGATGATTTGCTTTTTTGCGGAGATGGGATTGCAGGACAATGGCTGTACATGCAGGAGAAGAGCGATCATTTGTCTAAACCCAGCCTTTGTTTCCCATTGCAGCTGGCACCTGCTGCAGTGAGATGAATGGACTGACTTGTCTTGCAGTTTTCCTTCAGGTCACATGGGAATATGGACCCACTTGAGCAGTTAGGGAACAAAAATGCACCCTAAGTGGAAACATAGAAGGATCCTGAAATAAACTTATATCCTCTGCCACCTCCTCTATAGTAATTGGTTGGATTTGCATATCAGAAAATAGAAATGTAAGTGATTAAATTGCATGTTTGCTTTCTAATGACTCTCTCTTCTCTCAGGCTCTTAACCATTTAATTAGTGCTGACAGTATTCCAAATACAATAGAGTACTTGGTGGCTTATGGGCAAATTGTTTTTCTAAAGAATATTCAGTGTTGCCCCAACATCTTTAGCTTTTAAGCACATGTAGCTGTTTCTCATCTGGCATAATGGGCACATCACTAATGAACATACATTAAACACTTCCTTCTCTGATTTACATAGCTCCCCCCTACTACTATTTTCCTATCACTTTTTCTGTTTCTGGGTGCATATTAATGTTAGGGTGACAAGCATCTAAATGTTTTAGGGTGTAAGCGTCAGGATCACAAGCATAAAATTTCAGGATCTGAGGCAATTCTTTTTGCACAAGAAGGTCACTCAGGGAACTTAGTTGACCCTTAGTTGAGTAACTAGTAAGGGGCTAATCAAATAAAAAAAATTTACATTTATAAAGCTACTCAGATTTATAATATACTTTATAACTATTTAGCTATAAAGTACCTCTACTCAGCTACTTTGCATTTATAAAGTTTCTGCATTCAGAGGAGCTTCGAGTGGTTTGCAGAAATGGAATGGGCAAAGCTCTTTGTAGTAGGTAACACAATATGTAACACAATTTATATTTTTAACATAATTATGTTAGTTATAGATCTACATTTACATGAATTTCACAGAACCCCCAAAGATGATATACATGTAATTGTCTCAGCTCATCCTGGCTGTTGTCTCTAAGCATGTGGAGGACAAGAAGTTGCTCAGGAGTAGTCAGCATGGATTCACCAAAGGGAAATCATGCTTAACTAAACTAACCTGATAGCCTTCTGTGATGGAATGACTGGATGGATAGGTGAGGGGAGAGCAGTGGATGTCATCTACCTCGACTTCACCAAGGCTTTCGACACTGTCCTTCACAGCATCCTCCTGGGCAAGCTCCGAAACAGTGGGTTAGATGAGTGAGGTGGATTGAGAACTGGTTGGATGACAGAGCTCAGAGGGTGCAGAGTCCAGTTGGAGGCCTATAGTTAGCGGTGTCCCCCAGGGGTCAGTCCTCAGCCCAGCCCTGTTCAATTTCTTCATCAATGACCTGGATGAAGGCACAGAGTGCTCCCTCAGCAAGTTTGCTGATGATATGAAACTGGGAGGAGTAGCTGAAACCCCAGAGGGCTGCGCTGCCATCCAGAGGGATCTGGACAGACTGGACAATTGGGCGGAGAGGAACCTCATGAAATTCAAAAAGGGCAAGTGCAAGGTCCTGCACCTGGGGAGGAATAACCCCAGACACCAGCACAGGCTGGGGACCGACCTGCTGGAGAGCAGCTCTGCAGAGAAGGACCTGGGCGTCATGGTGTACGACAGGTTGACCATGAGGCAGCAGTGTGCCCTCGTGGCCAAGAAGGCCAATGGGATCCTGGGGTGCATTAAGAAGAGCATCTCCAGCAGGTCGAGGGAGGTGATCCTGCCCCTCTCCTCTGGTAGAGGGCCTGGTGAGGCCACATCTGGAGTACTGTGTCCAGTTCTGGGCTCTGCAGTACAATAGGGATGTGGAGCCACTGGAGTCAAGTGCAGGGCTACCAGGATGATCAGGAGCCTGGATCATCTGCCCTATGAATAAAAAATGAGAGAGCTGGGCCTGTTCAGTCTAAAGAGAAGGCTGAGAGGCAACCTCTCAGTGTGTATAAGTACCTCAAGGGAGGCAGTGAGGAGGATGAGACTGGCCTCTTTTCAGTGGTGGCCACTGACAGAAGTAGAGGAAATGGCCACAAACTGAAACACCAAAAGTTCCAAGGGGAGGGTGACAGAGCACTAGAACAAGTTGCCCAGAATGGTTGTGGAATCTCCTTCTCTGGAGATATTCAAAACCTGCTTGAATGCAGGCCTGTGCCACGTGCTCTAGGTGACCCTGTGTGTGCAAGGTTGGACTAGATCTCTAGAGGTCCCTTCCAACCTTTACGATTCTATGATTTGTGTAAAAACTTATGTGGCAGCCAAAACATAAACAATTTTCCACACTAGTTTATGTACCAACATTTGATTTTTTTTTCTATTTTTCTTTTTTTTTTTTTTTTTTACTTCCAGACTTTCTCATGTTAGTGAAACAATGTGGATCATCTCTGATGACAAATACCTTTAAATTCTCCTAGGTTTTTGTTTTTATTTTATTTTATTAATCTAATATTTAATTTGCACAGATGGACCTCATCTTTGGCTAGGCAGGAGACCACTGAGCTATGGCACCAGATTGATCTTTATGAATGATTGATCGTTATAGAACAATCTTTACATTCCTCCAGTCTTTCACTTGTTTCAGTGCTACTAGAGTTTTAGTATGCTCTTGGTGCTTCAATTCATTATCATTTTTTACTGACTTACTTCATCCAGTCTGTTTTTAGTAGTTTGAATCTTGTTTTAGCTGTATCTTTGTTTTGTTAACTTTGATAACTTTGTCTCACCATTTATGCTGTAAATACATTTTTAGGATTGAATTTGGCATATACTAATCCTATTTTAATAATACTACATATCACTCCTTAAAGTAGTGTTAACACAATATAATTTCATGATATTTTGCAAAAGAGTTATTTAAAGCTTATTTACAAACAGTTATGTGCCTCCACATCATGTAGACAGTGCATTAATAGATTTGTCTTTTTTACCTTTGCAGTAAATTGCAAATATGCTTTTATTTTGTCACTATATATGTTTTCATTTTATCCTCTAAACTTCACAAACATTACTATGAAAAATGAAATACTTGCTACTTTCTCTAAAACCAAATAAAAATATGAAACAACTTGATCAATTCATGTTTAAAAGATCAGACAAGTAGAAAAAGTATGTTTTATGCAGACCTATGGATTTAATTATTTAAAAGGTAAATAGTCAGTATTTATATTTATTTAATAAAAAATGCTCATTTAAATAAACAATAAATATTATTTAACTATTAGTTTTTTCTTTCCACATACTTCAACCTCTTGACCATGGTATCTTATCACAAAACATAGCTTTCATTTAAGTCCTACAAATAGCTTCACTAGGGCAAAGCATTTTTTTTTAATTATTATCAAAGCCTATAATGTACAGTTTTAATTTCTGTGGGTGCCTAGGAGGGCCTAGTGTGCCTTAAGTCATAACAGTGAATTATTTTTTCATGGTTCTCTTTTTCACCTGATTCTAAGCATAGTAGTATCGTTGTATAATCTTTCAAAACTTGCTGTCGTTGTTGTTATTATTATTATTATTTTGTAGACTGTCGTAGTCTACTGTTAAGATTATCCAAAAGTGTGTATTTTCCTGTCATTTGCATTCCTCCTTGTCTGGATGTCATGATGACATTAGTTTTATGGCATTTGTAAGTGACTATTTTATTTGAATTCTCTGTGGTTTTAGTTTTAATAGAAAGTCTGTCCAAGAGGCTACCACAAGCTGCTGTTATATAACTGGCTTTCTCATTCATACAGAGTTGTGTTCAGTGACCTATTGGGAGAAATGACATGAAAGGAAAGCTGGAAAGAAAATGTTGTGATTAAGAGGATCTGCTGAATATTAATATGACCTGTAATATAGAAAACTTAAGAAGCTCTTCAGTTCCTAGCTAATGCAACAAATATGTATCCTGAATATCCAGAATAACTGTGTGCTATCACAAACAGTTAATTGTGCAAATACCATGGGACTTGAAGCAAGAGTTATTTGGATACATGCAGGGGTGTCTGCTGGCAGGACTGGACTTTTAAGAGGAGTTTCTGCACACTATATGATGAATTATTTTGCAGATGAATTCTTTTGTTTATAGGCTGCTGTAGGCCACTCATGAGGTCACAGACATGGTCATTCAGATACAAAACACTTATAAAATCCAGCGTCAAAGAATATACATAAACTGCTAGCCATGCAACACTAACCTGAAACACTCAGCCTGAATATTAATGCCAATACCAGGTGTTCTGCAATATATATATTCTTTTCTTTTATGAGAGCAATGAAACATGTGACTGCAATTAGCAATTCTTGTTGACACTGACGTGCTTGAGACTATTACTTTGTTTGCATAAGAGGTATCTAGACTCGACAACAGTTTCTGTTTGCACTTCAGCCAAATCTTTTTTTTTTTTTTTAATGCTAAAAATATATGTTCTCCAGTTCTCAAACACTAAGTGCTGTGTTTAGTCCCAAGTGACTTTTTTTTTTAAACGAATAGAAGCTCTGAGAAGAATGGAAGAGCTGGCAAACCCCTGATTAAATGTTTTGAAAAGCATGGCTTTTCTCCACTTGAGGTAGGAGACTCTCTGTTTCTAACTGTTATTAATGGTGAGCCACTAGGGCATCTTGTGCATGGGCAAGAGAGAGATGTGTGAATTTGAAAAGGATGTACTGTGTGTTAGTATAGCAAGTCAAGTTGTCATTGAAACATGCATATCAAAGCCTCTATTAGTAGTCTTGTAAATGAATTGTGAAAGAAAAAGTAGAATGCATTTTGTAATAAGCACACTCAACATTTTTTAGTAGATATGTATTTTTTTCTTTGGTGCAGAATGTGATTGCAACTTGAAATCTGACCTTGACAAACCTGTTCTACTCAATTTTTCTAGATGCCTTTTGGGTAGTCAGATAATTTCTACAGGGTGTGCACTACTAATGCAGTAAGAAGAGAGAGTGAAGCAGACTGGCTCACTATCCAGAGAGCTCCTATGCAGCTCTCCCAGCAGGATCTCAATAATGGTATTTGAATTCAGTGATTGAAGAGTGAGATCTCCTAGCAAGAAACTCATATGCACTTAGTGACTGTCTTTTAAAAATCCATTTGTAATAAATTATTTCATGGCAGCTCTTTAATTATTTACAATACCAAATGGTCATTCAACATTCTCACTCATGGCTTGATCCACTTAGATTAGCACAGCTATGTACTGCATGGCTTTCAAACATGCTAGGTATTTTTATTTTACTCAAGTCTGTTTTAAAAAAATTGCAAGCAAATTATCATATAATTATTTGTAATTGATTAGCTGTTTTGAAATTTAAGTCATAGTTTATAGAATTGAAAGTTTATATATAGTGCATATATACATATCCATTATATAGCCTATTTTCTATAAAATTCTGTATATAAAAGTAGTAATACTGTGCTCAAATCAAGTTGGACTTATATAAACACATAAATATTGTTTATGTTGCTTTTTTGTTTAAGAATTCTCCTTGAACATATTTAATTGATCAAAATTCTTTATTGAAATAAAAATAATTAAAATATTACACATTTTTAAAGCCAGTATTTTTTTCAAAAAGAATGAAGTAGAACCCCAGAGCATTCAAGAATCTGTTTTCACCATAGATTACATGAGTGTCCTTTATAAAGGACATTCAAAAAAATCTCTCTTAACACTGCCTGAACCTAGCATATCTGACCCAAATACAATGGCCTCTCTACAGGCA
Source organism: Crypturellus undulatus (assembly GCA_013389825.1). Classification (NCBI taxonomy): domain Eukaryota; kingdom Metazoa; phylum Chordata; class Aves; order Tinamiformes; family Tinamidae; genus Crypturellus; species Crypturellus undulatus. The sequence continues at coordinate 1,055,470 of VWPW01020774.1, forward strand.
GCCTAAATTCTATTTAGGTCTCTTTACACATGGACAGATTATAGGCATCTTCCTGCTCAGCACCTTTCTAAGCCTCTTCTTTGCTTTAAAGAGGTTTTAAAGACTAGCTGTCTCCACTGACTGACCGTGGGGACTTGGTTGAATTTAGACCATCTAAATGGCCCATGTTTCAGCCCATGTTCCTAGGGCTGAAAAAGTCAATTTCACTTTCCAAATGTGCTCAAAGATAGTTATTTTAAAAATGGAGATATGCAACACATAAAATGTGAGTATGTATATGAAATATAATAATACAAATATCTATCCAAGATAAGCTGTATAAACTCAAAATAGGCATATAGGAATTACTGTCTGAACCACATTATGATTCTTTGATACCAATCTCGGTTCATAAAAAGCCATAATATCCACTGGGGGCTGTTTTTCAAGTTGTTTAAGAGTGGGATTCTAGACTCAAAATGGGGCAAAAATGTCTTTCTGCTTTTATAAATATAGTTATTTCATAGTAATTGCCTTTATCATAGAAATTTTCCATTCAGGTGGCAGACATAACGATGTTAGAGAAATTCTTGTTTATTCTGAGCTGGTATTTATGTAGACTGCAGTCCTGTTCTCAAAAGAAAAAAAAAAAAGAATTACATTAATGGTAAACTCATTTCTACTCAAGCATAAACAGTGAGGTTGCATTTCAGATATTTACTTTCCTCTTGAGAATTAAACTATGGAGAGCTAGTAAGGCAGTCCTCTGCAGTGGTTAATAAATCATACAGTAAATTTCTAATATATTCTAATTTCTAATATATGGTGTGGTCTGTTTTAGAGAAACCAGAAAGGAAATGGACCTGATTGCAAAAGTCAAAGTGTACCCTGACAGAAACAGCTTTGAGGTGAAGAAACCCATTTTTTTTTTTATTTTTTTTTCCTAGGTAGGAAACTAGCTAGCATCATTAGAGTCTTCAGACATGACATTGACTATTGAGATGAGCATCTGGTAGCATTTGATAATGGTCTACCACTGGAAATGAGGTAATATATTTCTCAGTAATGGCTCACAGCCAACAGTGCTCGTTTATGAGTGAAACGAGATGACCATTTATTTTCCCAGTTGGGCAATGCTGCAGATTTGTGTGCTGTTCCTTTTGGTGAAGATCTTAAATGGCTATTAAAGGTTTATCATTCCGAACTAAGCACATTCCTTTAGAAAACTCCGTGTGACAGTTCCTTGTTGTAATTATGTTTTAATGTCAAGCACTTTGCAGGAATTACCTGTGTGAATATATCTGTGAAGGTACAGTATTGATCTCATTTATCCTCACTATAAATAGATGCTTTCTGAATTCAAGGCTAAAAACATGCATTTTAGTAGTATGCTAGAGGAAAGTCGTGACTTATGCTCTGTTAACAACCTAAAATTTAGCTTAAAACTGAGGCAGTTGAAGGCAAAAAGGCAATTGAAACACAGCCTTTGTTCTGTCACCTCTGGCAGGAAAAGAGCCCTAGGGCCTGGATTCACCATCAAAAACTTCTATAGGAATTTTGCTGAAGTAAGTTTGCAAATTTAGAATCAGATATTCCTTTTCTGTTGTTTAGTTTTCAGTGGTGATGGCATATTTCTGTGTGGAGCAGAAATTCAGTACTTTTAGGGTGAACTTTAGGTATATCTCAATGGCTCCATACTTCTTGTGCAGTCAGTGGGGAGAGTAGCATGTTTCAGGAGCAGTGGGACTAACTCTCCTTATGTTGTTCCAGGAATATGACAGCTGTGTGAAAAGCATTCTCCTCTTATTTCCAGTGTGCTGAAAGGAGAAGCTAGAGTATTCCAGTTCTCCAAAAAGCATCTGCGTTCAAGTGCGAACTAGGTCCAAGTGGGTGTCAAGCAAGACTAGCGAGTAGTAATTGTCATCGTAGTGCACCAGTTTTGATGATTCAGAAGATCCCTTCTGCTGTGCCTTGCCTAGATAAGATGTTGTTCACAATGCTGGTGACTTTATATGATCACCAACATTGCAACACACTTTGCTGAACAAAGTAGTGGTGGATGCTACTCATGCTTTTGCAGTTAAAAAGATTTTTTTTCCTTTTTTTCTTTTCCTCTAGATATGTGACTGTGTAAGTGGGGAGGGTGAAGGGTGAAGGACAGTAAGCTTGTTCATGATAAATGAGTTGCTCCAGCGAAAGGTATTGTATTGCTTACTATGTCTACTTGTCCTTAAGAAGAAATACATTTGTAACAGTATTTCAGTTTCTGCATTACATGCATTTAAGTGCCTGTCCACTAAGGACTCCTGTTTCTCCTGATTCTGCACAGGAAAGCTGGCATATTATTCCCCAGTGCTCTAAACTCAGTGCTGACTTCTATTAAACGCTGCTAGACAGGCAGAACAATATTTGAAACAAGACTGTTTGAACTAAAATGTAATTGGACTCATTTAGAATCTTATTACAATGAAATCTGACTTCCTCCTTGTAATTTGACTTGTAGAAACCTCTCAAAAAACATTACCTTTTGCCACAGGCTGTAAATTTAAATTCTAACCTAGGTAAGCATAATGAGAAAAGAAAGTTCTGACATGGCTGGAGATCATATCAGCTCTGGCTTGATTAATTATTTCCACAAGATCAATCAGCACCTTATTTAGATAACTGGAGGCACTCGCTAGTTAATCTGTGAGAGCAGAGCAATGAGGGCAAGCATTTATATGGCCAGTCAATACTCCAATTAGTGTTAGAAAGTCAAATGCAGGTTTGAAAATAGCTAGGAGAAGAAAGAAATGGAACTGAAATAACACAGGAGCTTCTCAGGTCTTAGAAATAATTATTTCTATGCTTACATTTCAGTGACTCTGCTCTTACTCCCCCAAAGTATTTGCCTAATCTGTCTCATAAGCTTGATTATTTCATAAGACATTTAAAAATTTTCTATATACTTTTAAAAGTACTTGAAATAAGTATGAAGACTGTATCCAGAAATATGTAATCTATTCACAAAGTTTCTACCTAAACAGGACTTAACTTTCCCCTGCAAGATACAGCTAGTACTAGAAGATAAAATCATTCACCTAGAGTAAAATAGGTACACTTAAAGACTATAAAGCATTGCAAGCCAAAAATTATACAAAGATCATGTACTGTTCCATGTACTCTACCACTCTGAAATATGTGATGGCTAAAAGATCACTAACTTTCGCAGTTAGTGGTATCTGTGTCAGATAAAGATGGATAAACTGGTAGAGATTTTGGATGAATATTGCCTAAAATTATATTGCTGTCATTCACGGTAGCATCTAAGTACTAGCAAATGTCTGTACATGAGAAAAAGTGGAATAATCGTTTTATATAAGATCATATTTTTCATCCTTCTGCTCAAGAAAGGAAAGGAGCCAAACTCACAATCTGACATTTCAGCTAACCTATTTTTATCAACATGAGATTGATTTCGACAGAATCTACTATTGGAGAAGAAAAGCTTGTACAGTGAACCAAACTTTTTAAGGAAAAAATCAAAGTTTTCATGTATTTAAAATGTGCAATTATTTTTGTATTTGTTTTCTATTTCATGCAACACATTCTGAAGCAACTCATTAAAAAATTACATGATCTATGACACAACACTGTTACAATTTTATTAGACATTAAGTGGGGGATGGAGGGAGAACTTTGGACCAAATATTTTCTGGGTAAAAAAAGGCAAATGCATATCTTATAGGTGACATCAATATCACTACTATTTTATTTTCAAATATTAGTTTTATGTTTGTTAGAATTTGGATTGGGGATTGTTATCAGTTTTGAAATCAAAATGAGATTTAGGAGCCTCATTGTTGGATGATCAAAATGACTTCCCATGCAATGATCTTTACCATGATGTTTCTGCTATTGAGAGCAATAGGAGAGAGAACAGTATAATCTTGAAGAAACTATTTTCATAATGCAATTTTGTGAAAACTCAGTTAGCTTATCACCTGTTCCATTACTTCTCTCCAGTAGAGGTTCTCCTGTATTTGTTTGTTTGTTTGTTTGGCAGACTGAACTATTTGCCAATATCTACCTGAGATAACTATGCATTTCTGTATTTACAATTTATTAGATGCTAATTTTATAAATCTTCGGTCTTGCATCTTCAGTCCCCTGTGACAGGGAAAAACTGCTCATCTCATATAAGTTACATAACATCAAGATCAAAGTGATTTATTGATTTATTAATTATATGCAATTGATGAGCCAATCAGGGAACTTTATGTTCAGGATCAGTATCAGCAGTGCAACAATTAGAGGATAATACTAGACACTTGCATAGTGTTAATGAACACCTACAGATCACCTTCTGTTATAGCAAGAAGTTCTCCTGTGGGCACACAGCACCTCCCGTCTCTCCTGAGACTGTGGTTACGCTGTTGATGAACATGTCCCGCCGCAGATGCAGCTTTGTGCACCACGAAGCCTGCAGATCCCTGCACCAGTGGGCGAGCCCCAGCAAGGTCACACAGGATGTGTTGCACAGGATGCAACAAGGTTGCACAGGATGGCATCCATATGGGTTTTGAATATCTCCAAAGAAGGAGACTCCACAACCTCTCTGGGCAGTCTGTTCCAGGGCTCTGTCACCCTCACAGTAAATAAATTCTCCCTGCCTAGGACATGAAAGTTCCTGTGTTTCAATTTGTACCTATTATCCCTTGCTTTGTCACTGGCTGCCACCAATGAGAGTTTGGCCCCTCAGGTCATTTTTACATCCGCCCCTCAGGTATTTATACATGTTGATCAGATCCCCTCTCAATCTTCTCAAGGCTAAACAGGCCCAGCTCACTTAGTTAGACAGATGCTCCAGTCCCCTACTCTGAACGCTGCAGCTGTCCTCCGGACTTCTGTCTAGAAGTTTCACATGCTCATGTCTCTCAGCCATTATAAATTGTCATGCTTTCACCTTTCTTTTCAAGCTCATCCCTTGGTAATTCTCTGATTACTGTTCAGTCTCATTAATGGTCATTTTAAGTAAACTTTGTTCCTGTTAATTTGCACATTGGTGGTATCCACTTTGAGACAAATATATTTCAGGGTAGACAGTTTGGCGCCTTCCATTCACACTCACATTCCTGTCATATAATCTGTAAACCTGGCTATATTAACAAGACATGCCTTTGCAAATGGCTCCACATCAACTAAACTGACAAATATTAAAGAAAAGGGCATCTTGGGGGATCTATTTCTCAGAAAATCTACTGATTTTAAAATATGGACTTGATAAGGAAATGTTTATTTATATCCTAATACTAGCTTGATAAAGAGATACATACTCTAATATTACATACTTTTAGGCCACTAATATGGTTTATAAACAATTAAATAATTAAACTTTGTTTATGGATGAATTAGAAAAAGTCATATTTGATTAAATTTCCTCTGACAAAACAAAAAATATTTAGAAGATAAAGAATAGTTGAAGGAGTGTTGGATAGTTGAAGAAAGGGTGGAGAATTGTTGAAGGGCTAGAATGATAAAAGGTTTTTCTACCTTATACCATTTTTATACCCTCTCCAGATCCATTTTATTTCAAAAACTCTTTCAGAAATTGCTGAAGTGCTAATGTATGTCCTTTTCCCATGGCTGTATGCCACATAATAGGATTTTTGCTATATTTTGCTTTCCTTCACCTCTTACCATATTAAATTTGTCCTTGCAATGGACAGTATCGTTATGAGTAAAGATTTAATTATAGCCACTTAGAGACAACTTAAGAACTGTTGTTTAATTTACTGCAGTTCTAAAGTGGAAACGAGATGATAGTTCAGAAGTTCGATACTTTTAAAATACGAACAGATAAGACATTTAGCCAAAGATTTGTGTGGCATAAATTCATTCTCAAGGAGAAGGGCAAGGAGAAGGGCTCTAAGGGCTCTCTCTTTTTCTTTTTTTTTCTTTCTTTCTTTTTTTACTTATTTAAGTAAAATTGTACTTATTTACTTAAGAATAATCTGACTAAATCTCTTTAGTATAACTGATTTGCTATTATCTTGTTTAACTAGTCATTTTGAGAGGGATTCATTTCCCTTAGCTTTAGACATCTACAGTATGTAGATCTGCATCAGATGCTGTTATCCTACGTTCCCTCTATACTTAAGATAAAGAATGCGTGTTTTAGGGCACAATTCATTTGACCTACTCTAGATGTTTTTTTAGGCTGAAATGAATCACATTCTAGATAAACCTAGTTTTCTCTGAGTATAAAGGAAGCCAAGGGTGATTAGCTCAGCTGTAAACATTAAGTTTTGATGTGATAAATTAAATTCCAGTTGCCTTACAAACCATGAAATGTTTCCTTCTATTTAAAAGACATATCTGTGTGCTTGCAGATATATTTATCTTTTTATATCTGACAGTATCTAATTGAACCTTATTATTTTAATATCTGAAAATCTGGCCTCTCTTTTCTAATCCCAGTACATGTAAATTTGAATATTTTCATCATCTATCATGCTATTGAAAACATTGTGAATTCTGTTAGCCTATGCCAGTTATGTATCTTGATCAAAGTGGATTATTTCACAGTGTTTGTGGTTAAAGTTTGTTGGTTGTTGTTGTTGTGATTTTTTTTTCTCATGTATTCCTATGCACAAAGGTGCACCATTCAACTTACTTTTTTGGTATTGGTTTCTTGTTTTTTTTTGTTGTTGTTGTTTTTGTTTTCACAAGTGAACAGTATTACTTGGCAGTTTTGGCACCAACATGAAGTTTTGTTTCCAGTTCACCCAATAGAAAGTTAAAACGGAAATGGCCTTCCCAGCCTCAGTCAAGGCTGAAAGCATCTATGTGGATGAGTTGGAGTGGAAAACAGATAAGGTCATATCCCGTGGACCATGAAGGAAATGTGATAATGTGGATTATGGAGGTTTTCCAGTTTGTTTATTTGTTTCGTGTTTTATGTGACAGGACACTACGCCGTCTCTAGGTTGCAAGGCTAGGCTCAGCATAGAAATTAATACAGGACTGGAAGAGGTGGGGGAATACATGCCTCTCTTCATGCTTTGCGTCTCATCTTATGATAGTAGTAAGCCTAGTGCAGATCTGCTGAAGGACAGAAAAACATATTTCAGGGATTTACACCGCATTTTACCTTCTCTATTGTTTTTTGTGACTAGCATACCAATTGTCTCTGAAAAAAGCTGTTGAAGTGCTAATATCAGAAGTTCAGAGAAACTATAGTTTTGAGCTGTAAACATGCACTAGTGCTGTAGTTGGGAAGATGGGAACAAATAACAAAAACTTCCTTATTCTTCAGTCTCCTGTTGTCAGCCCTATCCTTTAATACATGCTTAGCATAATAGTGATATATGCTATGACTAGTTAGAATATAATATAGCTTAATGAAAGTTGCTGATTTGTTCAAAAAGGCAATTTTTGTTAGCTTTTAGTAAATTCTCCCTGATATTTAGCTGGAAATGCCTTTCAAATATCTTTCTTTGCAAATATTTTTCAATGGTACCTACAAGAAAATAATAACTTCATGCATAACAATATGATGAATATTAAAGAAGTAATCTCTAACCCTAACATTTCTCCCTTTTAAAATGCTTTAAAGTAAGCAATAAATCAATCAATAACTCAATCTTAATTTTGGGTCCTTTTGTGTGGAAATGGAATCACTTGATGACCAGCTTTCAATAGCACTGACATAAACTAAGGGGCAAGATTTTATTTTGAGAGATATGGCAGAGAAACACTATTTCCCTTATCATTGCATGTATTTTTCTCTTAAATATACATTTCTCACAAATACATTTCAGTTTTTCTAAGCCTTGACTTATTAATGAGATCAGTATATGTTATCAGTTTTAATGCATTTCAATACATCCTTGCCTTTTGAAACACCGTTCATAACTCTTTATCCATATAATTGAAATTAATTTTAATCTTAACTCTTAATAGAAATGGTATTTAATGGACTTTTACAATCTGCTCATGTCTGTTTATGTAAGGAAAATAAATAATTTTTCCATTGGTGCGTTTGATGTAGAAATGGACTCTTTCCTTCCCTTTGGTTTCCATCCTTCCCTTTGCTTCCCTACCTTCACCTTTTTTAAGAAAGGTAACTGAACCAGGGTATAATAATTTTATTTCCAGAAAAGTAAAATGTGAAGTCAGTTAATTGAGCATGATTATATCTTTACAATCCTTTTTCATTTTTCTTTGCTTTGCCTTGGGTGTTTTTAGGTAAGTTATGTTTATGACCAAATTAATTGTCATCGCTTCTTTATTGTAAGGCAATCTTTCAGTGATGCCAGAAACCTGGGTACATATAAGATAGAGTTTGTCTAATTTAAAGGTTGTGTCATAAAAAGTTTTAGCACATATTAAAAGACTTAAAAGTAATATCCAAGTTTTGACAAGATCTTTTGTCATCCATTAAGAACTTAAAAAATGCAGCTGAGAAACTAGCCTAGTACTAGTAACTTGTAATAGTAAATTTGGAAAGTTCCTTTTGAACACAGTTATAGAGATAGCCGCCTTTTAGGATCATGCCTCACCATGCTTATGTATTCACAACAGACAAACTGAAATGTTTGCTCTTGTCCTACAAGCCCAAAAAAAGTTGTTTTAATATTTTCTTTACATAACCCTAAAGGTAGCCTGATGACTTGCACGTATGTATGCTCTATTGTTTTGCGTGAAGGTAAGTTGGTCAATTGTGTGAGAGCACATCTTCTTTTCCAATTCATTTATAGGCACACTAGTATCTCCTGAAAGCTTTAGGTGAATGCAAGTAATGGTACATTGAATGATTGAGTGAAGTGTGTTTTATCAATTTTTAAATATTTACACTTTACATCAAGTGATTATTTTTTAAATCCCAGTACCTCTTTATCAAGATATGAACCCTCTGAGCCCAGAAACCTTCTGTCTAGTTGCAAATCATGTCATGTCAGACTACATATGCAGCTCATATGCAGTTTGTTCATGTCCATACCTAGTGATATTAGATTTACTTGACAAGCAGTGTAGAGCTATCCCTGCATTTATGTCTGTGAATAAATATGGGTAGAAGGACAATTTATTTTCACCATGAGGATAGTAAAACACTGAAACATGTTGTTTAGGGAGGATTTGAGTCTTCGTCCCTGGAGACTTTCCTGACTGGGTCCTCCTTGGGCAACCTTGTCTGATCTCATAGATAATGCTGCTTTGAGCGGGAGGGTGGACCAGAGACCTTCCACCTGCATCATCCTCTGACTCTGGTTCTGCTGTGTGCGCACATGTGCTGTATCCCGGACCTGTTTTCCACTCAGACGTAAGTAGCCAGAGAAGGTCTGGCTCACAACAGACAAAACAAATTTTATCTGCTGGTGTTGAAATATACACTTATCAAAAAGGAGATACTTGCCTGACGTAGTGACTAAGACTCTCCTGCATATTGCACTGCTGATAATCTGGAATTCATTGTGTTCATTCCCATGGCTCTGCAGCTAGCCACTATAGCTTCAGCTAATGCGATCACTTTGATTGAACACATGCTCTCCTATATATTTTCTGGAAGTTAAAAAGGTTAAAATGGAATTTCCACATGTGTTGTAGCACAGTGTGTTGTAGCACAACTACCGAGGACATGCAACTTTTCTTTTTTGTGTGTGTGTTTTCTGAAAACGTAAAAGTTTACTTTCACCTTTTTAATGAACAATAAGCAAAATGATTTATTTTAGACAAACTAATTATGTATTTATATTTATATGGAAGCAGGTTTAGACTGAGTTTGCTTGAAGGGTAAATAAGAAGAGGAGTGGGAATTTTTCTCCATAAAAAGTCATTGCTTCGTAAGAAGGGAAATCTGTTAAATCCTTGCCTAAGAGATTTGTCTTTTATATTAAGCCTTTATACTGTCATTCATAAACATGTCATTTAAACATCTTCCATATATCTCAAATATCAATAGCACATCATCGTCTGTGTCCATCGTAGTAAATAACAACCTCCAAAGAATGCTTTCAGGCAGTGGAGTTCAATTGTCTACACTGTTAACATTTTTAGATTTCTCTCTAGAATAGTAAAGGCCCAGGCCAAAAAAAGACTCAAAAACAGTTCCTGCACACCATCTAGTTGTTAAAGCAGATAGGAGTTATAAAGAGCAGTTAAAAATGTAGCCTAGAAACACATTTTGAATTAATATTTCTATTTCTGTATAATTCCGCTTTCTTAGAAAATATATTTTTAACAACTAGCCAGTTTTACATATAAAAGAGAAAGAATGTAACATCATCTTGCAGTTTTGTTCCTTTTTGACGGTCCATTTTCAGTCTTCCTCCAGCAGCAGTCACTCACAGAACTATTAATACTGCTTTGAAACAATTTCTGAAACCCTTGAAAGAATTTGGAGAGGAAGTTTCACGTGATCTGACTCTTCTGAAAACTTGTGAGGTCCAGTTGCTTGTTGTTTTCTTTATTTTTGCCATGGGTTTGCCATCAGTTCCTTTTCTATTAAATTGAAGATATGCAGACTATCGTCTTCTACAGTTATGTTTTTCCTAGGTTTTGAGAGAAATAACAGGTTGTTTACAAAAAAAGGAATAAACTCCTAATCATCTCCTAATTCCAAGTGTTACCTTTAGGACTAAATCTCATGCAGTTTTCATATACTGGTTTCTAGCTCTTGTTCTGAGCTGTGGCTAATTGAAGTTTTTCTCTGCCATCTCATTGCATTTTTTTCTAAAATAGCCTTTACCTCTCAGACCTCTAAGAGATCTTGTCTTTCCCTTAGTAACTGCTCTTTTAACTGATGTTTAGTGTATATTGATGGCCTCTGGTAACTATTTGCATCTTCATGACAGTACCTGTTGACCTGTATAATAGTGATATAAATAATGTCCATGTGAATGTAATTTCCACATTTGACCTATATCCTTTCAAAAGTCCAGTTGAAGTTATTGTTTATTCTAGACATTTTCAGTCTTATGTACAGTCTGGAGGATTGTTTGGGAATGGGGGAAGGGTTTTTTTTTTTGTTTTGTTTTTTTGTTTTTTTGTTTTTTTGTTTTCTTCCTGTGTAGTACTCAAGTGAGTGTTGGCTTTTGGTTTTCTTTGACTTGGGGGGAGTGGAAAAACACATTTAAGCAGCAGAAAAAAAACGTGTGGTAAAGTGTGATATTTAAAAGAACCAATTCCATGAACATTCAGAAGAAATCCCTGGAAATTGCAGTGCACAGAGATTTCTTTGTACTGAACTTTCAGACATATGCCGACTCTGCCTGAAAGTGCTAACTGTAGTAAGACTAGATAAAACAATAGATTCAATGTGATAAACAGTTAAAGGGCATGGTGAAGAAGGATCACAGTGCCAAAGCAAACAACACATGACGGATGTTACTTCCAGTCACTAGGACATCACTGTAAGGCATGTCATATGTGACAGAGAAAAGCAAAGTAAAATGTATCCAGAATAGCTAACAGCAATGCCTGATGCAGAGAGGCATTAGGAAAACAACTTGACTGGAATTCTTCAAAATGTCTGCTACTAAATCCTGTGCTAAGCTATCACAATAGATCTATTGCTTTATGTAGTTGCATGTATGTTGTGTGAATTTGCCAAAGTTTGTTACCTCCTTTTGCTTTTCTGATGTTGTGCAAAAAGATGTGCCAATTTTCATGCAGGTTTCAACATTCCTTAGTAATGTTTGAATTTTAAGTTCTCATGAATCAGTGTGTGCTGAAAAGAAATTTTACAATTTTACTGTGAATGGGCTTATGGATTATCATATATGGACATGTATTATACTCAAAAGCTTGAACACTGGAAATCAATGTGTCCAAAACTTTTAAAAAAATGCTTGCTGAGCCCAAAAGTATAGATCATTTCTATCTAAATGTTGACACGTTGTTAATGCTTTCTCCAGCTGCAGTGATACTTTCCAGCAGAGGAGAATGGAATTTCAGTTCCATTCTTTCTTAATTGTTTTTAACTGTCAGAGATCTTTGACTTTAAGTGAAATTCCAATGATAAAGCAGATTAACTACTGGAGGACAGCTTTTTCATTAGGTCACATATCTTTAGCATTCTATGAAAAACACTATTTATTGCCAGAGGAGATTTGGGGAGGAGAGACAGGAAGGAGAGAAAAAGGATGAAAATAATTAGAAGATGCAGATTGGAAAGCTGAAAAGCTGTTATGCATATATGTGATGATGAATGCATTATAATACTTCAGATTGATTAGTGTCAGAAGTAACTTTTAGGAGGAGAGCTCCAGAAACACAAGGAAATGTGCAAATATAGCCAATACTTCCCTAAGAATTTTTAGGAGTCAAAATATTTGCTGATGATCTATAAATTTCCTTCCTCTTTTAGTCTCACTAAGCTAACATGAATTCATTCTCTAAGTTGTGGTTCAGTATGTCTTTCCATTTGATTGTTTCACTTACTTACTCTTGTGTTTGAATATACATGTGCATGTGATTAGGTAAGATAGTAATAATGAAGTTTCACCTTGAAGTTTCACCAAGTTTCACCTGAGAGCTGAGTATGTAGTTTATTACAGGTATTTGAGTGTGCCTATCAGAATTTGCCAATAATATGTTGCACAGAGATATTTACAGAGAGATATTTACCTCGTTTGACAGCAAAGAATCAATTATTTTAAAAGCTGATTAATTTGAAAGCTAACAATTAACTGAAGTCATAATTAAACTAATTAAGACTACTTTAATCTATGTGATGCTCTAGGCCAAGTCTCTATTGTGTATAAGAAGAATAAAATAACCTGTAAAGCTCCATTGTTTTCCATTATGAAAATATTGAGTTCTGTGGAAGAGAACAAATGGGTGCTGATGATGCTTTCATTAGGAAGAAAAGATTATGTGCAGAGTAGTAAAACACAATGGAGATGATAGATAATTTTTGAATATTGTCAGTAAATTGCACTAGTTCCAAACAGTGTCTTTGAGCAAATTGAAAATATCACAAGACTTTCTTTAAGCATTTTTTTCATAATGTGGATTGGTCTATGTTTGGTTAGGAAGAGCTATTATTCATAAAATACTCTTAATGAGCTATTCCAGATTAACTATTTTTTCTTACCTTTTTTTCTTTCTTTAACAAAGTTTTTCTATTAAAATAAGTTGTTAAGTATGTTTTTTCACACATGGTTTATCCATAGCGACATGGAAATTGGTGTGAGGCATACAATGTGTTTCAGCATTCTGCTCAGAACTCTGAGCTCTGTTATAAAATTTCACCATAGATTGTTTCAGATTTACTTGATGAGTAGAAAAATTGTGAATTGAGAAAGTATTAGTAACTTGAGAATTCAGATAAAATGTATAGCAAATAAAACATCTTCAGAATTTACCTTCCACTGAGAGCCCTCTATGAGGTTCTAAGGAAAAAAAAAAAAACAATGCTCCTTCCTTACAAAACTGTTTATGCAAAGCAAGTTTTGAAGTAGGAATTCTAGCTGGAGAAGAGAGGGAAAAAAAAAGTGTCTTCTCATTTAGTCAAGGAATGAGTTTCTGAAAAACTAACATTTTTTAACATTTTTACAGAAAGGAATTTAAGGTGCTGGTTAGCCTATTTTCAGTGAAGCTTCTTAGTGGATTAGAAATTGTCTATAGACAGGATTGTCTCTGTAATTAGGCTTAGATTCATCCTATTACTTGATACCTTGTCAGATGCCAGGCTGGAAGTGTATTAACTGCTAGCTCCCTGTCTTTTAATAGAAGATAGCACCTGCAGAGAGTGATTTGGATTTTAGGTACACAGAACTGCCTTGAGATATGTTCATCTTTGACTAATACACCTTAAATAGCTTGCTCCTAATTCAAATAGTTCATTTGCCTGAAGTATTATGAGCCTAGCCTTTAGATTCTGGACAGTGGAACAATATCAATTCCTGCAGTAATAATATCTATTTCTGCATGCAAATTAGAATTCTAGTCTATTCTGGGATTGAAAAGCATTTCTAGTCAAGCCAGATTCTGCTGAAATGCTTTTATCTACCTTTCTACACACATATTCCCAGTTCCCTGTTGAGCTCTGCTGTTAACTTAGCTATTATCTGGCCTAAATCAATCAAATAAATGACTGTCTTGGATGGAAAAAAAATCAAAACATTTAGTTTCTGAGGTTCTTAATCTACAGCAGCATTTATGGGCAGAAAAGTGTGGAATTCATATCCTCGACTCCGGCCATGCAAATGTTTGTCATTAAAGTTTAACCTAGTCAAGTTCATTCTATTATCAAAATAAAGAAATAGACAATTTCAGTAGTGGAACTGATCCTAACTATCTTTTTTTGAAAAATATTTTGGGAAGAAAGCAATTGTCTTTCAAAGGTAACTCTTCTTCTGCAGTGACTATCCAGTATCTGATGTGACTGTTACACACCTAAAATTAGGTCTGAGGAATCCCATTGACAATACCTGAAAGTTTGAGTTATTGTACTATTCTGCTGTTAGTCATACCCTCTTATATTAATTTACCTACAGCAGCTCATGATTATAATGTTTGTATTTGGCAGCTTAATGCTATATGCAATTTTCTTTCTAAAGTTTAATTTTCTGCATTTACTTTTATTGTTATGTTGGAAATATACTTTCTGATATTCAGCATGATTTATATATATGTGTGTGTGTATTTCAAAAGTGTTTTCTAGGAAGTGGGTGCATGATTTATTTTCTGTGCTCCATTCACTCAGCAAAACAGACACCCATATTTAGGGGTGTATTTACCATGGCATTGTATTTACTCATATTTACTATTGCAATTACTCTCTATACTTTTTACATATTTTTGTTATGTATTTTCTGCCTTTCAGTCTGATTTTGCTTTCATTTCCATTGTTTGCATAAGTATATAGATACTGATTTAATTTTAGTCATTTAGTGAAAACTTTGCGGTCTGTTCTCCCTCTAAAAGGAAGATGATTTAATGTATTTTCATCTTTACTTTTTCAAGATTTTTTTCAAGTTTTTTTTTTTTTTTCTGTTGTTGAGAGACAGATTTTAAGTGAGGACTTAAAAAACTTCTAAAATATCCATGTTCAAAAGGAGAGGGGGAAAAGGGTTCAGTCTTTGCTGCCAACTTGAGTTTTAGCTGGTGTAAATTCAATTTCCTTCTTCACACAAACTTCTAGAAAAGACTTTGGGCATCTTGGTAGCTCGTTTCCTTCTACTCTGAAGAGGATAAATGCATTAACCTTCTCAGGATCTCAAATTCAACTCTTAATAGGAGTCAGAGAGAGTCCAACGACCTTCTGTAATTTGTCAGTATCAAGCCAAAATCAAAAATATTGGCACGGATTGGCAAAAGCTGCTCATATTCTGCTAAGTTTCTTTCGTATCCCTTGCTATTCTCAAAGCCACTGCACGTCCCTTTCATCATCCTTGTGTCCTCCGTGTTGTTTCAAGCTAGCAATCTCCTTTGGAATTTTCTTTGGAAAAGGAGAGAAAGGACTTTAGGAGGCTTTTTCAAGGGGATAGATAATATTTCTCCAGGCTGCTTCTTTCCTGAAGAAATCACAGTGTAGTCAAGATCTTCAACACAGCAACAAAAGTAGAAAATCATTTTATACCTGCTTTTACTAACTGATGAACTGATGAACAAAATATGCTAGGAAAATCCTACAATGCTCTGAAGCCTGAAAATATTTTTCACTTCCTTTGCTAAGGAGTCTGTGCAATTGTGCAATTTGTACACAAGGATAAGGAAATTGTCTTCCTAAACATGGCTAGTCCAATAGTATGGTACCTATCCCAATTTCTTTGACATATTTAAGGCTTTTTTTTTTTTCCCCTGCATCTTCCTTAAATTCTGATTAGGCAGCTGCTGTTTTCTGCTATTTTCTGCTTTTTAGACCTCAAGCTAACAATTCTATTTCAACATTATTCTTTTAATTCTAGTGTTCTCTCAATTTTACCACTTGCAGACACACGGGAAAGGCTTCCATTCAGGAAAGAATGTTCATTCAGTAGAGTGCTTTAATTACAGGATAACATTTTTAAGCTCTTGTTTAAGTTTCACAGAAGTCAATGGCCCTTAAAGCACATACTTGAAGATGACCATGTGCTGAAGTGCGTCTCTAAACAGAGATAGATTTAACATAAGCTTAAGTGCTTTTCTGACTCAAGGACAAAATCTTACCCAGGAGTCAACTCAGATAGTCATAGTGAGATCAATCACATTGCGATATAATTTTAACTTGTTCTTTGTATTTTAGATGCTTTTCCCCTGCTATTTCCCATTTAAGATTTTGATATTGCTTATGCTCTTTAAAAATTAAGATTGTACCAGGTTGCAATTCTGTCTTTGAAATTAATCATACTTTGCTGAAATCATGTATCTTAACTTGTCATCTCATCTCTGACTTCTCATAACACTGGCACGTAAAACTCTCTCTGATTTCTATCCCCCACACTGTAAGTAGGATGTGCTAATGCAAACTAATCTGGAGCTTCATGCATAATTAAAAAGTAAATCAGTCAGGTAACTGTTATCTACCTCCCTTAATGTGTGTTTTACCCTGAACAAAAACTGTGTGTTCTTGCAGACTGCAGGAGCTGTTGGATAGATGGGGGTAAAAGGAGTAGATTGGATATAAAAGCAGGTGGAGAGAGTAATGGGGATGGTGAAAAAGACCTGGAGTTCTTTTGTAATATGTTCTAGTTGACATTTGTGTTGGATCTTTTAACGAAAACAAAGGAAAGCTTTGAGAGCTTAGATATAAATAAATTCTAATCTCATTGATTCCAGACTAAGTATGAACTAACTTCACTGGTATTCAGAGGAGAGTTATTTCAAACTTACATGTGTGCCACTCAGACTAGCATTACAGTCAAAGCATTTTGGAATCTGTTATGTGTTACAATTATTTATAGCAAATTAACACACTGCCTCCTTCTGCCCAAATGTCGAATGCTAAACTCTGCTCCCACCAATCCAAGTGTTCCTCGAAACAAGCAGTCCACTAACAGTATCTTTAAAAAATCTTAGTTGCTATCCAGTATTTTATAAGTTTTTGCTAGAAAAGTCCTGCATGTATGACCACTCAATATCACTGCACAGATACACACACCATATATATGTATGTATATATTCTGTGAAGAAAGCTTTCGGGATTTTGCTTGTGTGTTTTAAGCAAAACTACTTATCTGTTTAGAAAGTACCTTTGAATACTCAGTGCTTGGTACTTCACATAAGACTTTTTGCTCATATTCCGTGCCTCCGGCTTACAAGCAAGTCTCATATGGTTGCAATTAAAAGGATGTCACAAAAACTTCATTGTAAGTAGGGTAACATATGCTCTTAAGGGGTTTGTTTCAGTTTCCAGTGCTTTGAGTCTTGCTGGGGTTGGGAGTCACATCTTTCACAGCTAGTCAGCCCTCCTGCTTTAGATATGTCAGCTGACAGGGCGCCAGTTAAAACATCTTCCGGAAATGTTGACAAGTATCTGAAGGGAGAAAGCCAACTGCTCCAAATAAACAAAGACAACTGAGGAATAGCAGCGGAGAGTTTCGCTCCAGAGGTGGTGCATCTGTCAATCAGGCAGACTACGGGTGGCATTTGAGATATGTTGCTTGTGGAGGAATAGGGGTGAGAAGGGTTTTCAGCAATTCTGCCTTCTGATGTAGGAACTGCCACGGGCTTACCAAGCACGAGACAGAAATAGGGACAGCAAGTATTTAAAAAAAAATAAAAATAAAAAAAGGAATTGTACAGTGAAACATAGCACAGAGATAAGGGACATAAGGAGATATGTGGCATTCTGGCTTATCACATAAGGCTAAAGCTGCACAAATTCAGTCGTGTTAAAGGACAAACTGAATTAGAGAGGGAGATGCCTCTGTGCCTACACTCTTTTAAAATGCATTCTGCAAAATTATTTGGATGTGCTTACAAAGAAATGCCTTGCAGAGCTATTTCTTCATTCTGAATTTGTTAGAACAGGGCAGACATTTGACTCAAGTTCTCAATTCAGTTTAGCACATGTACAATTATATTTTCCTACATTTCAGCATAATCTTTACATCTACCATGCAAAGAAAGCACAGAAATCAATCTGCAAGATGCATGTTTGAAGGCTATAACTATGTATTGCCACTTGATCTTCCTTCATACACTTTTTTTTCCTCAATAGAGATGTTTTTCTTTCATTTTAATCCTTTATTTGGCAATTGTGCTTTTCTTCCCTCACATCTCAGTGTACTCTAGTAATTCAGTTCTGGCTGTCAGAAAATTAAGCAATTTAATGTACTGAGCAGAAAGCAGTTATTCTTAATTATTTTTCTGTATATCCCAAGTATATTACTTACAGCTATGATTGCTGAGAAAAAAAAATCCTGCTGCTAGATAAAATCCTTTTTCAGTCAGTTGTTTGACTGTAAAAGTCTTAAGTGATATTCTTTTATCATCTATATTAATGTTCCAACGAAGAAAGAGGTACTAAGATTCTATCTGATATCAAATCAACTATTTTTTTTTAGTTTTGATGCAAAGGCTTTACTTGGTCACTTGACAATAATGAAGATCATTTATTATGTTAGATTTATGAAAGTATCATATCCACAATTTGTAGTTAAATAAAATTAAAAGAGAAAAACACAGTGATAGCAATGGTTAGAAAAAAAAAAGTTCTAAAATTAAGAATATAATTTCCCAGTTAATTCGTTTTTACATGGTATATAATCTATACAGAATGGTAAAGTTTAGAATGTGTCTGCTTTATTGACATTATTATTATTATTATTATATGACACACGGTAGTTGTCTTCACAAAGCTTTAATAGGAAATCTTGTAATATTTTTTGGCGTGTTTTATTGTTTCTTTTGAGAAGGTTACATGATTGACTAAGCCACTCCTGTTGCTACAGACTACTTCCTGTAGTAGACATAAACATGTACAGCAGAGTGGACTCCAGAAGCCATGAAAAAATAGGTCTAGCTATGGAAGGACTGAAACTCTTTCTTTAAGAGCTGTCTTGAAGATGTAATGTCAAAGATATTAAAACATCTAGTCTTATTTTTCCCTCAATAAATATACATTCAGGGGAAGGGCACAGAACAATAGATAGCAATTTCAATGCTTTAAGATCATATTTGAACATCAAGGCACACTTTAAGAATATGATCCCAAAGGATATATTAGTAGAATTTTTTAAGTTCTAAGTGGATATCTTCTCAAATCAGTGATTATGAAGTGACATTTTTAATAACTAAAATGAAAATCTCTGGTTCTATTACAGAAAAGTCATTTACACAACTCTGGTCCATCTATTAAATGCAAGTAATTGCATTCCAGTGCAGTGCATTTCAATTTATGCAGAAGAAAGATCGCTTTGAATTATATATTTTTACTGCTAGCAGGCAAGTTTGGAATGAATGGAGGACTCTGCACATCAGTGGAGAAATTCGTAATGGAACTGCAGTTTCTATCTGCTTAAATACATGCTGGTGGTGCTTTTGTGTAGACTGCAGGTTGTATTGATTTAGTGGAAACACACAGTAGTGCCAAGTTATTATGTAGATTATCTCATCAGTTAGCCAATATAAGATTATAGAAGATCTTAACGAGAGTATTGGAGAAGGCAGACTCGAAGTCTCATTTAATAGGGTTTTCTTCAGCTTGATCTCAATGACTCTCTGATCTGTGGGATTCTGTCAAAGAATTGGCTTAGTTTTGGGTGTGTGCATGTCAGAGTTCTCCAGCTGTAAAGAAAAAAGAAAAAACTTTGATAAACCTGAGATAACTGGATGAAATGCTGTCAGCATCACACTTTCTGTGAATAGGAATAAAACATATGTGTTGTTTGTGTTGTAGTAATCAGAGAGCAAAGATGATAGCATATTCTATCATTCGTATTAATTCCCTTCACCTTGAATTCTCCCTACATGAACTACAAATACATGAGTGAAGGATGGTATCACTGTATTTTCAAATCACCTAATATTGTTTTTTTAAAAAAATATGAAGATTTGATTTATCCTCATTCCTTCAAGGTACAGACTCATGAGTTCTCTGTGTAGAAACCAGAACTTTACAAAATAATGTCAATAAACATGTTTTGTCAAATACAATGACATCTAGTCTATTTTAGTGATCACCATTCGCTCAACATAAACTTAAAAAGATCTCAGAGTTCTATTGCATAGCAGCCATGAAGGTGATAACCTCTTATGAGCACCACATCTTGAGATTAATAAACACTCTCCTGGTTCCAGCATCTGGAGTGAGAGTTGCATTTTGCATAGGATGACCTTGGTTGAGGCACTGAAACAGAAAAGTATGCTGCTGAATTTATAGCCTGCCATTAATGCCAGCTACAAAGAAATAACATGCCTAGCTGTTTTCTTCTCTTTCATTTCTTATTTTATCAATATTACTTTACAGCTTTATTCATCCAGGACATATACAACAGAGCATCTTTACCTCTGATGTTCTCAGTGCTTGGTATTCTAAACTAGTAAAAGGAAAGCTCTCTTAAAAACCTTTCTGTTCTAGAGCCAAATTCAATACCTGTTGTTGTCATCAGAAAGATCCATATTGAATTCATTGTGTTCCTAGTATTTATTAACATTTATACAACAAGTGATAGATGGTCACCACAGGTAACCTATTGAAATATTCAGCTGGCAAAAGGTAATATACTACTAACCTCTCATTATTGTATATGTTGTGTTTCTGAGTTCATATGTTTCCATACTTGGTCTTCTGAATGTTTCTCTTTTAATGCAATTCATCTTTGTTGGTTCTCTACGGAGAGAACACAACTTACTCAGAAATTTTACAGCCAGCAATACTTGTATTGTTGTTCAGAAAACAAAACAAACAAACAAAAAATAACTCCTAAGGGTGCTACTGTTATATATTTTTAGGGACATACTGTGTATTTTCACTATTATGAATGATGACTTTTCTATACAGGGGGGAAAAATTGCAACAGTCATATATTTTTATGGATTGCCCAAGTATTTGATTTATTACTGTAATGCCTTTCAAACTGTCTTGGAGAAGGACAGAGGTGATATCGAGACTGTGTGTACATAGTATTTCTTAGGTGGCATTCATAAAATGTTTGGAGGAGATGTAATATATCAGCAGTCCTCTAAAACTGTCTCACCTACAAGCAACAGCATTAAGGAAATAATGACCTGTGAGTAGCGACATATTTTCATCTATTTTGCATCTCGGTTTTCTTTTGATTTTTTTGGGGGGCAATACATAACATGAGAAATCCCATCAACCAAGTATTCAGGAGATTTGGCTTTTACAACTTGATGATATAAAAATAATATTCTGTAGAGCCAGGATCAAGCCTAGTTTACAGCTCATGATGAAGTCACACACACAAAAAATACAGAAATATATTTATTTGAAAAAGCATTCACAATGAAATAATGATAAGCAATACAACACAGCATGGGATGAAGAGAGATTTTGAGATACAAGGCCTGATTATTTCACAGTGACGTTTTTCTATTATACTCTCCAAATAGTTTGTACCCAGTGAGTGCCTTCTGATTCATAACATGACTTAAAGATTCCCATCTGTTGAACTGAAACGCTCCAGTATTCCACATGGTAAGTTTAATAAAATAGCTGAGTAGCACACTTCAGAACCTACTCACATAATATAGCCTCATAGCTGTGGATTTTGAGACCATCTGTATTGTGAATATAGCAACAAGTCATTCACATCATTTACCATACAGTAACAGTCAGGGAGCTATTTTAGGAGCAATGGTCCTTAGATTGCAGACATCTAGCGAGAAACTACAAAATACAACTTATTTACTTCAGTGCTTCAGAAAGATTAGCTTTATCCTTGGGAGGCTAATCACCCTAGGTTCCTTAAATAGTCCATGGAAAGAAATAAGCTCTTTCTTTTCTTGATTCTGAGCAGAACCCTAATGTGAAGTACACAGACCATTTGGAGAGAGTACAGAGGAGATGAAGAAGAGATTTTAAATCCATAATCTACTTATAAAGATTGAAGGAAGGGGAGTTGTCATGAAGAAGATATGATAGGGGATAATGAACATTATAAAATATTTAACATGTTACTGCAAAGGCTATTTTCCAAATAGATAGTGAGTAAGGCAAAGCAATGCTGCAGCAAAAAAGACTGCCCAACAGTACTGATAGGGAAGCATGCTGAAAGTTTGAGTAGGTTACAAATTCTCCATCTTTGGTGGGCTTTAAGAGCAGGTAGAAAGAAAGAAATGGCCTAGATGACCTCCGAAGGTCTGTTCTCCTGTCCTCCTCTATTTTAATGGATGGATCAGGGACATTTTTCTCTTTAGAGCAGGATTAATGTAACAATTCCTTCTTTTGTGTGCAAGAATATCCACTGAAAATTGTCAAGATGCTTTGCTCATACCCATAAGAGATCAAAATGAATCGATGGATCCCTTGTTGAATTTTTGGTTATGAATAGCACTTTTTTTTATGATACATAAAGCACTTAATACTGCAACATCTTCTTACAATACATATACATATTAAGGCATTTGATGTTATTACCTTCAGTATTGTTCAGTATCGTCTTAGCTCTTTTCTCTTGAGAGTTTTGATTCCGTGATGATTTTGTTCTTTTTGTTTACTTTACTTCAATAATTCCATTTACTAATAAGGTATGCTGAACTCTGAATCAAATTTTATACCCAGTCTTAGTTCTAATACTTAAAAGTTTCTTTGAGCACCTCTTCATTTGCTATAAAAGTGAAGGCTGCACTCTGAATATATTATTGTGGTTGATATGTACATGCAGTAGTCAACAGACTGCATTTATTTAAGACTTTATTTTTACCACAAAAAAGTTGAAAATAATTCTTATGAACTACACTCACTTATTTGAGGTTTATAATTCAAGACAATTTGTCTGTGTATATTTGCTTATAATTAGTTTTGTGGGTTTGGTTATATAAGGTATGTTCATATATGCATCATTTTAGTGCAAATACGAATGCATATAACAAAGTGAAAGATTTTGAATAAGAAATTGTGTGGCCATTTTTACATTTTAAATTACTTCAAATGCCATTATTTTCTGTAATCATCAATGCCTTGGAAGTAAAGCTATTTAGCAACTCTCAACATGAAGTGCTAAATAAATGTTTTAAGATATTTCACTGTCATTTCTTAGTGTTCAAAATTAACCTTTAATTTTTTAATTAACCTTTAATTTTTGTAAACAATTTAATTGAATAGTATGCAGAAGATTAAATTTTGGCTTCAGTTAGACTTTTAATTATGCATAACCCTGAGTATATTGCTGATTATATATAACATTCTTTCAGTCAATATAGAACCAGTGGATTTCTGTCCACCATCATCTCTTGTTATGACAATAAATAAAATCTATCAGGCTTTTCCATTTAACTATTTTATTAAAGTTTATCTGGTTAAAACAAACAAATCAAAGCCTACATACTATAGATATTCTAAAGTATATGGCAGTAGAGTTGTTACGTATTAAAATATTCACAAATTTTTCTCTGTAGATCTGATCCTTTAATCACATAGTCAAGTTGTTAACACTGCATTTAAAAGAAAGCCCATGAAGCCCACAAACACAGTTATACATATGTATTCATTTTTTTTAAATGACGTTAGTTTCTCATGCTAATAGTTTAAGATCTTAAGATCTTAAGATTTGGCACAACTATAATAAAGTATGAGGTCTACTTCCTACTTTCATTTATTTTTTTCTGTAAATGATGAAAAAAAGTTCATCTAGTAGGTACAAACTAGAGATGCTGCACATCAGTNTAAGATCTTCCTAACAATAGTCTCACTATGTTATATTTTAAATAATATTTGGCACAACTATAATAAAGTATGAGGTCTACTTCCTACTTTCATTTATTTTTTTCTGTAAATGATGAAAAAAAGTTCACCTAGTAGGTACAAACTAGAGATGCTGCACATCAGTTCATCTGAGATATTCTGTTATGATTCTTCCAATTATATAGAAAGTGCACAAGAATTAATATATCCCCCATATATCCCCCAAACAGAGGGAAAAAAAAAAGATGTTGGGAGCATTAGTGTGGTAGAGCCATTACCAAGAATATGCTATATATTCTTAATAGAACCATTAGAAGTGTAGAAGTATCAGTAAGTTGCATAACATTCTATAGCATAAAGCACAAATTAGCAATAGTAAGGTCAAGAGGATGCAGAATTCCATAGTATCATGTTAAAGAATTGCAAGCAACCTCCACTATCATTCTATTCAGCATCTCTCTGTTTGTTGTTGCTTGTTTGTTTGTTTTGCTTGTTTTGTTGTTGTTGTTTGTTTGTTTCTGAACATACTTCTAGACATTTTAAGAACAGTTGGATGATCTAAATACAGACCATAGAATGTAAATCAGTGGAATACTGCAGTGATTTTTGTTTGTTTTACCTTTTGTTTGATTACAGTTTTCTCATAAACATATTATTTCATGGGCACTTGTTGTGGGAGAGAAGCCTGGCCACTCTGTAGGGATAGAAGTCCTTGTGATCTGGGAACATTTTTTTATTAAAAGTCCAGACTGAAGGGAATATGTTGGAGAATATCAGATTATATAAATGCCTGATAATATAATTTGAAGAAGAAACATGGAAAAGTATCCAGATCATATCTGAAGAATTAAGGGAAAACAAAAGGCATATGAAACAGTTTTAATATGCATAATTATTATTTACTTTATATTTTTTTACATATATATATATATATATAACACATATTTTTATATATATATAAATATATTTATGCCTATATCTTCTTTTCTTTTTTAAAAACAAAATGGGTATTGGACTCAGAACTTCAGACATTTAAGTCTGGCAGTGTTTCATATGTGTACCCTTCTTGGGAGAAATTTTCTATCAGCTGGTATGCGAACCATGAAATTGCTGAAATCAAATGGAATTTCATGATTGTATATAGAACACAGACAGTTTTTCTGTGTTTACAGCAATGGATAAAACAATGTGTCTGATGAGCTAAGCTATGAAGAAATATTTCTGCAGAGATGTGTATTTTTCTTTCTCATGGATTGAATGAGTGAACTAAATTCTATGCTGCAGTCAATTTTTGAAAATTGCAGTTTTCTTAAATGAATCCTAGTGTTCAGTCTGTGCATCTTCCATTTACTTTCCTCTGCTTACTATCCTAAAATTCTATCTAGGGTTCTCTCAGATTTATGTTTACAACTCATACATCTGATTCCTTTGATAAGCCAGTTTTGAGGATTGCAGACTTTTGAGGTTTGCAGAAAGAGGAGAGAAAGAGGAGAAAGAAGAGAGAGAGAGAAAGAAGGAAAGGGAGGAAGGGAGGAAGGGAGGAAGGAAGGAAGGAAGGAAGGAAGGAAG